>JACBKR010000684.1:0-61584 GCA_014218235.1 Colocasia esculenta
AAGAAAGTTTCAGGGCATTGAAGAGCACCTTACCTCAACACTTGTACTGACATTGCCAGTTGTTGGGGGTATTTTTGAAGTATACACCGATGCATCCGGGATTGGCCTAGGTTGTTTACCTGATGCAAAATAGGAAAGTTATATGCTATGCGTCCAGACAATTGAAGAAGCACAAGGACAATTATCCTTACATGATCTGGAGCTAGCTGTTGTAGTCTTTCGCCCTGAAGATATGGCGTCATTATCTATATGGGTGAAAATTCATTATGTTTTTGACCATAAAGCTTGAAGTATCTGTTTTCTCAGCAGGACTTGAATATGAGACAGCGGAGGTAGTTGGAGTATCTTAAGACTTTGACTTCACGATCCAATATCATCCAGAAAAAGCAAATGCTGCGGCAGATGCTTTAAGTAGAAGGCCAATGATCCACATTGTCAAGTTTATGGTGGGCGAATGGAAGTTATTAGAAGACTTTGCCAAGTTAAATATTGATGCTGACATCAAAGAAGGGATGCCTTGTGTGCTAGTGTTAGAGCACAACCTACACTATTGGAGGACATCAGAACACTCCAAGACAATGACCCTTGTCTTGTGGAGATTAAGGCCAATCTAGACCAGAGGCCAGATTTTCTCTTTAACTGAAGATGGCAGACTATTGTTCCGGATCGATTTTGTTACCCGACTGCGGAGACAAAGAAAATGATTATGGATGAGGCTCACAAGACTAGATATACCATTCATCCTGGAACTACCAAAAATGTATCAGGATCTGAATAGAGCTTTTGGTGGCCAAATATGAAGAGGGAGGTGGCGGAATATGTCGCTCGATGCTTAACATGTCAAAAGGTCAAGGTGGAACACTTGCGACCCGCAGGTAAACTCAAACCCCTAGAAATCCCGGCATGGAAATGGCAAGGTATAGGGATTGACTTTATTTTCAAACTACCCAAATCTAGAGGTGGATTCAATGGTATCTGGGTTATAGTTGACCGCTTAACTAAGTTGGCTCACTTCTTTCCAGTGAAGAATAAGTGGTCAGTAGATGTTCTGGCTGCATTGTATGTGAAGGAAATAGTAAGATTACATGGAGTACCGGTGTCTATCGTGTCTGATAGAGACCCTAGGTTTACATCCCCCTTTTGAAGGACTGTACTACTCTTTGAGATCTAACTAAACATTTAGCACACTTTCCTGATCCACAGACTAATGGTCAGACGTAGAGAACCACCAGGTGATTGAAATTATGCTTAGAGCTTATGTCCCTAGATTCAAGGTAGCGGCATGAACACTTACCTCTTGTGGACTTCAGCTATAATAATAGCTATCAAGCTAGCATTCAAATGGCACCGTTTGAAGCACTTTATGGCAGATTGCCGATCTCCAATATGCAGTAGTATGAAGTTGGCGAAAAACAAATGCTTGGCCAGAGATGAGAAGGGAAACAACAGAGAAGGTAAAGCTGTTAAAGAAAGAATGGCAGTGGCACAACAAAGACAAAAGGTATATGTAGATAATAGAAGAAGAGACCCTAGAGTTTTCAGTGGTGATCATGTATTCTTGAAAGTGTCTCCAGGCCGTGGGATCAGGTGTTTTGGTATTAAAGGCAAGTTTCACCAAGCGTCGTCGGGCCTTTCGAAATCTTTGAAAGAGTCGGCGAGTTGGCATATTGTCTGGATTTACCACCACAAATGGATGGATCAACAATGTGTTCCACATATCCATGTTTGAAAAAGTATGTATGAGATTCGCTACATGTCATAGAATATTAACTCTTAGAATTCAACAAAGACAGAACGTATCAAGAAAAGCCAGTTATGATCGTGGACCGGGAACTGCGCCAACTAAGGAACAAGGTCATCCCACTGATAAGGGTGAGATGGAATCAACACATGGACGAAGACGACACGTGGGAAACCGTGGAGGCAATGCGCAAAAGATACCCGGAGCTATTCACAAGTACGTACACCCCACTTGTACAATAACTTTCTATACATGAATTTGGGGACTAAATTCTCTTAAGTGGGGGAGGGTGTAGCACCCCGGAAATTTTAATTAAATAGAGATTCAAATAAAAGGAAATATATAATTTCCATAATATCAGAGTATTTAAAACATACGTATCATTATCGTATGTGCTAAAACACATCGGAAAATCCGTAAAAATATAAATCAACCCCACACATTATTCCTAAGTGTTCCACAAGGAAACTCATGCAACGAAAAATCCTATTAACCAAGTGTACATCACATGGTGACTGATTACTCAAATAAGGAAACAAGTCGGAAAACCGTTAACACGGAAATACGACGCAACAAAATTTAAATAAAATTTTTGGGGAGACTTCAAACATTATATATTAATCACCAAATATCATAATTGGGCGAATGGACAACATTTGGCCCGAAAATCAAATGAAGCAAGAAAATGCATGGAAATTCGCAGCTCTAATTAATCTGAAAATAGAAGGGGTAATTAGGGAAAATCCCAAGGCAATTAGCCTTTCTTGGCAACCGAAATTCGTGCTTAACCATGGTAGGAGGTTTCCTAAAACCTCACACACTCTAATGGAGGAGAAATCCTCAAATTAGGAAAGTGATATGTCAAAACCGCAACTTGGCTTTCCTTGTCACAATAGGATTCTAAACACTATGGTTGTTTAAATACTCTTCACCCAAACCCTAGGGACGAGTTCTATAACTTTTTGGGGTCATGTGGAGGAGCTCTTGGTGGCTGGAGAGCAGGAGATCAAGCATTCCAAGCTCATCTTCTTCCCGGTTCGTCTGCTACGACCTATATAAATCGTCCAATTGGAGTCGACCAAAGGTAGGTCAAACCTAAATCCCATAGTGCAAGTCTTATACCCCTGGAAAGAGGGTCAAGTCTACGTTCTAGCCCAAGTGGAATGCCCAATTTCCATGCAGTATGCACGGAGTATTAAGCGTTCTTCAAACAGTGGTCTGAACAAGGGATTTCTAAAGAATGAGACTTCATCAACCCAAAAGGTAGGTTTTTTAGGGCTAAACCTAAAAACTCCTATACCAATGTGTAGAGCATCAAGTTAACTTTCGTTTCCCCTGATTTCATCATTTTCCATTAAGTACATCATGTTTATAGCCGTTTTGCCAAGTCGCGCATGTTAGGGTCATTTCCTATTCAAGTCGATTTATCACAAATCTTGAGGCCATTTAAAACTCTTTAAAAATCATAGTTCTCTCCTCTTTCATGTTCCCAACAACTTTCATGTTGAGACATTTGTCCGAAGAGCCCTAGTTCAGGAGATGTAAGCGTTGCATGGATCGAACCCCCCTGAGTTCTAATTTTCTGCGTTTTCGGTATGCTCCTTGAAACGCGTCCAGTCCCGAGGATGTGTTTCAAGCCTCTGGTATCGTGATGCTGCTGGCGATGTGATCATTTGAAATGCATCTGCGAGACGTGACGCATTTAAGGCGTTGACGGGTCAATGACTCGCGTGGGTCTGCACGCCGCCTGGGAGTCAACGCCCTTCTGAACCGCAGCGGCTGGCCCAGATGCGTTTCATAATGTTTTCCTACCCAGAGTTTTTATTAAACGATTTTCATAGATGCGTCCGTGTCCCCCGACGTGATTCAAACCTAACACGACCAGGCATGTGGACGCGATTGGCTTCTTCAAGGTTTCGACTGTTTTGACTATACAATACATTATTAATGCATCCACTGTACAAGACGCGTATTTATATGCTTACCCAAGGTCAGTTTAACATGTTTACAATGTATAATTTGTTTGTCTTGGGTCTGATCATTACATGATATCTGTTTAAAGGTTGAAAAGTGTTTAACCCATTTAAAAAGCTTTAATTACATGAACATTACTCTAATTGCTTTCTTAATGACGTGACTATTCATGAAACTTGTGATTCGCTCTTGTTACTGTTCCAGTTTGATTAAAATGATGATTATTATCTTCAAATCTTGCAAACCCATATGTAGTTAAATGCATTGTTCATTGCATGCCATCATGTTAAGTGCTTTCCGCGAGTTTGAAACCGATGGATTGTGGATTGAGATGCATACATCACTACACACTTACCCATCTAGGCAGGCCTTTCTTTGGGATTTGGAAGCTCTCTATCAGTCATTCCGAATCGATAAGACTAGCGACCTTTTCTCTAAGACCTCCGTAAATCTCCGCCCTCCATGGATTCCCACATAGAGGCCGAGTTGGTTGTACCATTGAAGTTCCCTGGAGATAGCGTGCACTTCCTCTCTCTTCTTGTTCGTGAGTGTGATTTACAATCTAGACTAATGCCATTAATGTAAAGATTGAATCAAAGTATAAATCGTACCATTATGCTGCCAAATTTATCTCTTGACCATTGTTATCATGAAATCATGTTCAATTACTTATTACTTGTTCTCATCATCATGATTAACATGACATTACACATGCTTACTTATTGAAACTCTCATTGGTTATTATTAATGACTGTGGGTATCTACATTTAAAATTTAATGAGATGGTGACTGGGCACGTCGAGTGTCCAAGGGCTCCAGTCTAACCCCAATGGTGGAGAGTCATAAATATATTATTAACCATAGGGTATATGATTACTGGCATTGAATGATACATACAATAATCACATACATGTGTCCTGGGGTACATTCTTGATGGATCTCTTCCTAGGTGTACATTAGTGACTACGTGCCTAATTAGTGTTACATGATCGTGCTCATACGTTCCTTCTTGCTTGCGTGATATTTTTCCATCGCGCTTTTAATGCAATTTGTGATATCTTGCATTCTTGACATCAAGTGAAATCTTCGGTGCTTGTACAAAGTGATCTATTGCTAGTTCTATCTTGTCATCTTGTTTTAAAATCTTGTTCTATCATGTTCACTCTATCGAGCTTGTTCATATATCATGTTTTAACGAGTTTTATTCGTACATGCATATCATGACATTCATCGTGCTTACCTAGTTCTAAATTGCTAATCACTTATATCATTGTCCGCACATTGAGAGATAAATCCTACTAGGCTAGTTTGCTCATCCCCTACTTTTACCCAATCTAGGTGACTATGACATTCAAGAGGAAGAGCAAGTCGAGGATGGGAATGCATCGAGTGATGAGCGTTCCAAATATGCGTCTATCTATAGTTAGTTTATTATGAGTGTTTGAACATGTAGTAGGAAGTGAGGAATAAAATGTACTTTTTTTTATTGAGTCTTATGCTGTAATAGTTTCCATTTGGAATACAATGAGTTGAGATTTGAATACAAGATTAGTTGACTTCAATTTTGGGCCCTATGATGATGTATGTTGTTATACATTTAGTGCGTCCTAGCTAGAGGCTTATTTGCCCACTGTTCACGTCTCGGGATATCGTCTCGAATTATTTCACATTATATATCCGCTGCATAATTCTCAAGACGTGACAGTTTAGTGGGATCAGAGCCTAGGAATACCAAATAGGATATATGTCTCAAGATTAGGAGATACCTATGGAACCTAGGTCATGGAAATTAAATATAGTACCTGGTGAGAATGGGTAGAGACTGGGAATATGATAGAATGAACAAAACACTCCTACCCATTGACTCTGAAAAGTATCTAGAGACATTAATTGGTTTCCATCCTTTTCCCAAGAACCTTCATAACTCTTACACTCAACTGCAATGGCTCGAAACCAGTGGCAGGCTATGCAAGAAAATGTGGTTGGATTGACTCAGGCTTTACAAAATGTGGTTCAGGCTGGAAATCAGGTTGTTGCTGCTACTAGGAATGGAGCGGGTGATTTACACCGCATCTTTAGGAGTTTGAACCCCCTCGCTTCTCTGGATCCCCTAATCTGAACGAAGCAGAGAACTGGCAAGAGGAGATAGAAAGGATCTTCAAAGTCATGCAATGCACTAATAGGGAGAAGGTGGTACTGGCCACTTTTCAATTCACTAAGGATGCCCGAGCATGGTGGAAGGCCACATCGGCCCACCTGCCTAATGTTGGCGAACTGGAGTGGGCTGGATTCCTGAAGATATTCTGGGGAAAATATTTCTCTAAAAGAGTGAAGGAGAAGAAAGCGGCGCAATTTGTTGCACTGAAGCAGAAGGGAATGTCCGTAGTTGAGTATGAAGCTCAATTCATGCGGTTGGCTGTGTATGCCCAACATCTGGTGGGCACGGAAAGACTGAAGGCAAATCGGTACATGGATGGGCTCAGGCCCATGTTCATGAGAAGCTCAAACCTCACAACATTCAAACTTACACTGAGATGGTCTAAAGAGCTCAGTTGGTAGAAGACACCATGGCCAAAGTAGAGGGCATGAGGGGTAAGGACAACTCGAAGCCGGTCTTCATCAAGAAGGGAGCACCTAATATTGCTCCAACATTTCGTAACAACAACATTAATAACAACAACAAGAGCCGAATGCTAGAAGGGATGTTGCAGGAGACAAGAGAGTCAAAGTGGAAGGTAGGCAGTTGGCAGAAAACTGCAAATTCTGTGATTAACCAGGGCATTGAGCTGAAGAATGCTGGAAGAAGCTCGGGGCGTGCTTGAAATGCGGGGGTCGTAACCCGTATTCCTAACTGTCCTATGCTGATGGATCAGCCAGGAAGAGCTCAGAATGTACCATGGCGTCAGGGACGCCTTAATGCTGTCATAGAAGCTGACCTACCGAGGAAGGGGGTATGGTTGAAGGTACCATTTACATACACTCTCAACCTGCATTTGTGCTTATTGATACTGGAGCTGCATATTCATTTATTTCCACAACATTTGCTACTACTCTACCTGTCAAACTGTACCCTTGAAATCCAAGATCACTGTAGCTTCTCCCTAGGCTCATAATCTGAACTCACTCACTACTAGCCGAAATGTGAAACCATAATTGGAGGACACAATCTCCCGACCGACCTTATCTATTTAGGCATGAAGGGTTATGATGCCATTTTTGGGGTTGATTGGCTAATTGAATATGATGCCGAGGTAAACTGTCACCATAGGAGGGTCATCATCAAAAGACCAAACCTTCCAACTCTATCACTACTTCGCACCCATTATCATAAACACCCTATCTTGATATCCTCTCTTAAGGCTTCTAAGCTGATCAACCAGGGTTGTGATGCTTTCCTAGTTTTTGTCATGGCAACTAAAAAGAAGAAACCAACCTTAGAAGACATTCCCATAGCCAAGGACTATCCTGATGCATTTCCAGAGGAATTACCGGGTATACCACAGAGCCGGAGGTAAACTTCTATGACGACCCTCATTATACCGGTACGGTTATACCAACCCACGTCGGTATAGCGAGCGTCATCACAGTGGGACATTTACCCAACAATGACGTTCAGCTGAGATACACGTGAATATAAGAACAGAGTAGCGGAAGTAAACGAACCACTGTCTTCATTCATTCATCATCCACATTTAACATACATGATTCGATAACATTTAGAGAACTAAAAATCCACATAATTAAATTGCTGAAAATCAAATACATAGATGTCCATACTTATACATTCTTCCATGATAATGCTAGTACAATGTTCAATTTACATACTATGAAAATCACAAAATGTCACAAGTGCTCCAACACTCTAATCTCCGCGCTCGGAGTCGGTCTCCAACGTCTCCTCCACAAGTGTCTCGTCACCAACTACACTTGTACGCCGAAACAAGTAGTGAGTCTAAAAGACTCCGCAAGTAATTCTACACATACCGCACATGCACATATCATAGTAGGTTTTACATACACATTCATAAGACACAACATGTAGCATGCTTGACATTAAATTTTACAACCTGTCATGGTGAATCTACAATTTAAACACATGGACTATGCTTTCAGATTTGCAGAAATAGAATCATCTATCACATGCTTTCTATTCATTTCTCACATAAAAATCTACCTTCAGCCAACTAAGACATGAAAGCCATTAACATAAATTTCTGAATATGCATGAAAGGAAACATACCTAACAAGGAATCTACACATTCCTACGCATATACGTAACCATTTTTCATACATTAAGCTTGCTGGTTTTACATGTTTTAGCAACCATAATCTAACACATGAGAGCTACAACAACAATTTAAATCACATATGTGAACAATCAAGTATGGAAGTTGTTTATATATGCTTATCAATTATCCCTAGCATGAATTCTAGGCATTTCGCATACATAAACATGATCATAACATAGTAAAGCTATTGTTCAAGCATGATTTCAGATTGTCATAACATGGATTACAAACTCACATCCTCACATTTTGGTTTCACATTTTTACACAATTTCAAATTCGCATATTTCACACTTGACACATGCACTTTTACACATTGTTCACATTCACATTTTTTCACATGAACACATCACATTTACACATTCACATTTAGTGCCGTGACACATAGTCCAAACCACCAAAGAAGGACACACACATCACATCACATAGACGCCATCTAGGCAATACAATGGTGACTCTTGGACTGCGCAGATTGGGAGAACAAGTCTCCACCCTAACCAGTGGTACTTGTCCACCTCCAGGATTTCCCCCTAATGCCCTTAGGGTCACAACATATTGAACCTTCTCAGGGGGACTTTTCCCTGATACGGTTCCACTGCCTCTACGGAAGCAGTGTCACATTCGGCACAAGTTACACCTTACACATTTTACCGATTTTACACATATGTTTACACATGTCACTCTCACTTCATTCACTTTCTCACTCACATGCACACTCCTCTGTTTTTCCTAACATGGCACTACAATTACAGAAATTTAGTGCTCCAGAAATTTCACTAATCAGGTTGCTATATACAAAATCAAATCATTTTACAACGGCATGCATTAGTTTCCTATTTTTACATGGAAAATCCATATTGCATCATATACTAATCCAAATGACCTGAAATTTTAACCACTAGCTGATTTCGAGTTTGGGATGCCACATGCAAATTTCAGATTTTTCTAACCTAAAACGTAATTACAGAAAATCTGACATCAAATTCACATGCTATTCACAATTCAAGTTAGCATGGAGTTGATTAACAATCACTAATTTAAGAACTTACTGTCTGAACCCTAGCATGCATAGAGCCACATGATTTATTCTCGAATTTATTGGGCATACATGATTTACAGAAGATTTATCATGACCTACGCATGATTTCTATTTCCCAAACCACATTTTCACTAATTCACGCAAGCATGGGAAAAATCTCAGAATTTCGAACAGAGACTGACTAATACATGCATGACCCATAAAATGTAGGACATTCAAACTCATCCTAATCATACAAACAAAGGTTGACAAGATTAGCATCTCATCATACATGTATTTCCATGGAATAAATAAACTCTATCATTTACCACCTTGCACAAAATTCATCCACACACCACATTCACTAGTATACATAGCATACAAGAGATTAAATTATATCCTCATCGTGAAACATATCTAATTTAATCATATAGAAGGGCAGAACAGCTTGCTGTTCTACTCAGATGAACTTAGCGGCAAGCTATGGCCACCAATGTAATGTTAGCGGCATAATCGTGGACGCTAAGCATGATCTTAGCGGCAAGGGATATTGCCGTTAAGGTTAGGTCTGTGCAAAACACAGACCCGAGCTCCAAAGATGGGGTGAATTGGGGGTCTAGGACACGAGGGAAAATACATAAAAATGGTAAAACCATCCTAGACACATACATGAACACTATGGGTAGGGTACTTGCCTCTAGAAAATACACCAAATGGATCTATGGCTCGGTGAAGCTCTCCTTGGGCTGTCCCAAGAAGCTCCTAGAAAAGCTTCACTCCGGGTTCTAGGATGATGATGGCTCCAAGATAAGGTCGGGGAAGCCTCCTTCTCACTCCAGCTAGCTCCTTGCTGCAGTAGATGGCCGGTGCAAGCTTCAGGTAGCTGGATTTACGGTTGCAAAGGTGAGCTCTTCACACAGATTTTAGGGTTTTCTCTTTTTCCTCTTCTTCCTCTCTTGCAAAGGGGCAAAGAGAAGGGTGTGAGTTGCGAAAATGGCTTTGTATATAGGAGAGGGGGTTCTCCTATCCCGCAGGGGTGACAAGATGGCCTTTCAGACCGTTGGGGACAGCTCCCCAATGGTTGGGGTGGCTTGCTTCCGGAAATTCTGGGCTCTGCAACGCATGCAGGTCAGAAAAGTTAGCGTCCACATCGCTGGACGCTAGGATTAGTGTTGGCGTCCATGGGCTTGACGCCTACACAACACAAGCGTCCATTGATATGACGCCAATCTAGTCTTCGGCCAGAACTCCAAAACATGCAGAAACCATGCACATCTTATACCTATATATGTGCCATATGTATACACTATCATGTACACACTACCATCATACCATTCATACATTATTTATACTAATTATACACATACACACATAAGTATACTAATTAATACATACGTAGATACATACATACGTACATACACAACATGAATTATTCACATGCAATTCAATAATGTAACAAATTTCGAGGGCCTTACACCCTCTCCCCCTTAAAAGAAACTTCGTCCTCGAAGTTAGAACGACGCTACTCAAAAAAAGGGATACTTCTTCTTCGTCGCATTCTCAAGCTCCCAAGTAGCCTCCTCTCGTGAGAAGTTCCGCCAGAGAACTTTGACCGACCAAATACTCTTGTTCCAGAGATGCTGAACCTTCCGATCAAGAAAAGCTACTGGTTGCTCGACATACGACAGATCTGGCTGAATCTCCACTGGCTCATGACTAATCACATAAGACGGATCTCAGACATACTTCCTGAGCATCGAAACGTGGAACACAGGATGAACACTAGCCAAAGCTGGGGGTAAGGCTAGCTCATATGCCACGCTGCCCAAACGTCTGAGAATATGGGCCAATGAACCTAGGGCTCAACTTACTATGCCTGCCAAATCTGACACACCTCGAGTAGGCGATATCTTCAAGAAGACATGATCGCCAACCTCGAACTCAAGATCCTTCCTCCTGTTGTCGGCATAGCTCTTTTGCCTATCCTGAGCCGCAGCAAGCCTCTTCCTGATAAGCAGGACCTTATCCGAAGTCTCCTGAACTAACTCCGGTCCGATCAACTATCTATCACCAATCTCCTCCCAACATAAAGGAGATCTGCAGGGCCTACCATACAACGCCACGAATGGAGCCATACCAATACTTGCATGAAAGCTGTTGTTGTATGCGAACTCCACTAGAGGTAGATGGCGCTCCCAATCATCCTTCCAATCCAGCACACATGCTCTCAGCATATCCTCGAGCGTCTGGATAGTCCTCTCGGACTGTCCATCAGTCTGGGGATGAAAATGAGCTTGCCGAACTGAGCCGAACCTAAAGCATCCTGAAGACCCTTCCACAACCTCAAAGGAAATCTCGGATCTCGATCCGAAATGATCGACTTCGGCGTACCATGCAATCTAATGACACTGCTAACATACAATCTAGCTAAACTCTCTACTGACTGCTTCTTCTTCATAGGCAAGAAATGAGCAGTCTTCGAGAATCTATCTACAACTACCCAAATCGAGTCATTGCCCCTTCTAGATCGAGGCAAACCCGAAACAAAGTCCATAGTGACAGCTTCCCACTTCCACACTGGGATGTCCATCCTTTGCATTAGGCGGATGGTCGCTGTCGCTCGGCCTTCACTTGCTGACATACTAAACATCGGGATACATAATCCGCTACGTCCCTCTTCATGTCAGACCACCAAAAGGATCTCTTCAAATCCTGGTACATCTTTGTGTTACCCGGATGAATAGAGAATCGCGATCTGTGAGCCTCCGCTAACATATGCTCACGAACATCTACTAAATCGGGGACACAAACACGGTGCTGAAATCTAATCACACCATCCTCATCACGAGTAATGCCTGCCTTGCCCACTAACTCTAAGAGTCTAGGGTCGGCTCCCTGTTGCTCGATCACCTCATCCAAAACCGAGGACCTAAGAGATAACTGAGCTACAAAAGCCTGACATAGCGATGGCTCTAACTCAGTCAACGCGCAAGCCGCATCTTCCAACATCTTCCAATCCTACTGGAAAGATGGCCTCTTTCTACTCAGCGCATCCGCTACAACATTCACCTTTCCAGGGTGATACTGAAGGTCGAAGTCATAGTCCTTCAAGAACTCAATCCATCTCCTCTGCCTCAAGTTTAATTCCTTTTGGGAGAAAAGATACTTCAAGCTCTTGTGGTTGGTAAACACCTCAAATCTGACACCATAAAGATAGTGTGTTCAGATCTTTAGTGCATGAACCACTACTGGAGCTCCAAGTCATGAGTCGGATAGTTCCTCTCATGCTCCTTCAACTGACGAGAATCATAAGCCACCACCCTTTCCTGCTGCATGAGCACACAACCTAACCCAATCCGAGACGCATCCGTGTAGATAGCAAAACCCTCTACACCGCTCGGTAAGACTAACACCGGGGCTGTCGTGAGCTTAGTCTTCAATAATTGAAAACTACTCTCACACTTCTCGGACCAAACAAACTTCACTCCCTTTCTGGTAAGCTGAGTCAAAGGGCGGCGCGATGGATGAAAATCCCTCAATAAATCGCCGATAGTAACCAGCTAAACCAATAAAATACGAATCTCCGAAGGGGTCTTGGGAATCTCCCAATCCATAACTGCCTGGACCTTCGCTGGATCCACTGCAACACCAGCACCGGAGATAACATGCCCGAGGAAATGAACCTCGCACAACCAAAAATCGCACTTGCTGAACTAAGCGTACAGCTTGTGCTCGCGAAAACCTGTAACACTACCCTCAAATGCTGACGGTGTGTGGCCTCATACGGAGAGTAACCACACATCATCAATAACACCACGACAAAGCTATCTAAGTAAGGCCTAAACACCATGAGATCATGAATGCTGCAGGGGCATTGGTCAATCCGAAAGGAAAGAACCAAAAACTCATAATGTCCATAACGAGTCTAAAGCCATCTTGGACACATCCTCTGTAACGACCCTCTCATATCGGTACGGTTCCACAACCCACGTCGATATAAAAGGTATCACTACAGTGGGACATTACCCAACACTAGTACGATAGGCTGAAATATACACAAATATAGTATGTCTCATGACAGCGGAATTTAAAGAACTGAAAAGAAATTTTATTCCATCGTCCACATTCTATTAACAGTCCGTATAGAAAGAAAGAGAGCTAATTTTCATAACTGAAATAAAATAAATACATTGTCCACAAGAGACTACGAAGAGTCTTTATTACATACTATGAAGAAATGAAAATTTCAAATGCTAACTCCACAACAAATCCCCTACTCTCGCTCCGAGTCGCTCCTAATGATCTCCTCGGAAGAAGTAGAAACGTCTGCACCTGTACGCCGAAGCAAGAATGAGTTCAAAGGAACTCAACAAGTAACACCAGCACACTAAACATACATGCATCAAGTAATATCCATACTCTTAAGCTACATCATTTACACATAATGCATGGAAGTGACAAATTCTCCAATAAAAGTCTATTCATGAATTCTACACATTTTTCATAGAGGATTTGGTTTTTATATACAATAAGCAAATCCTATCACATGCTTCCTACACTTTTCACTATGCTAAACTGATTTCATTCATAAGCCACATGTTGATCATTTTACGCAATATTTACACATTTCATAACAACTAATTTAACATGGATTCTAAGACAATTGTACATATAGGTAACACATTCATATTAGTGAAAGGCTTGCTGTTTTACTACTATCATGTCACATTCATAAGAAATTTATCATTTTGCATGCTTTCATAAGAATTTTAGGAATACATATTCACTTACACAGGTTCACAATTTACACAATTTCTTTCACTTAAACACATTTTCACTTTCACTTAATGCCGTGACACATAGCCCAAACCACTTTAGAAGGACACACACTAATCACATCACATATCAATCACCTAGGCATTCCAGTGATTAATCTTAGTTACTGCGCAGAACCGGGAGAAGCACTCTCCACCCTAACCAGCGATACTTGTTCGCCTCCAGGATTTAATCCCAATGCCCATGGGACATCACACACTTTGAACTTTCCCGTGGGGACTTTACCACAGTACAGTTCCACAGCCCTCTAAGGTAGCAGTGTCACACATTGGCACATTAAGACCTTTTCTTAAATTCAACACATTCTAAACATAAAATAATCACACATTCATCTCATGTTCACACATTTACATTCTTCAGTATTACCTAGCATGGTACTACTGTTTTCATTATTAATCAGATTTTTACAACAATCCTAATCATGCTGAAATTTTTGGCATAATTAAACATTTATCATATTAGCATGTATTAACCACTAATACTTAACATAAAACATGTTTATATAGATACTGTCATCTGTTCAGTACAGAAATTTAACCCAAAATTCATCACAATTTACCTATCATGCATACCAAAATTTGCATTTTTCTGAGTTATATATATTTTCTGAAAATTCTAACAGTGATGATATCAACAGTAAAAATAGTCAAACTGATACCATTTTTCATTATTCAGATTCACAATTTATTTCATACATGAATGCTGATAGTACAAATTTTATCACAAATTTCAGGGATTTAACTAGTTTCGCAAGAATTCTTAGCTTTTATGCATTGAATAGACATGTTAACTATTTTTCAGCCCAGAAAAATTTAATAAACTGTACAGATATTATAAATTGCTCAAATTTTTATATCATGTATCAGATCTTATGAGCAATGTACAGAAAATTTATGACAGTTAATTTCTACACATATTTCATAAACGACATTTTCCAAGATTAACATTCTATTGGTAACACATTCCAAAAATTCTAATAATTAGTGAACATTACAAAATGCAAAAATGCAGAGAAAAACTACAGTACACCCAAACATATATATTTACATATTATATAAAATTTTACCGTATATCCTCAAGCGGAAAAACTCGAAAATTAGTTCATATAAGGACAGACTTGCTCACTGTTGCAGTCTGAAGAACTCGACGGCAAGGGGTGGCCGTCTATAGGTTAACGACATTAGATGATGCCGCCAACACAAGATATTAGCGGCAAGGGATCTTGCCGTTAATATCTTGTCTGCAGAACACAGACTGAAAGCCAATAAATCACTTGAAAGGGGGGTTCCAGGACACGAGAAAAATCTGAAAAAAATACTGGGACATACTAGACACATGTAGGGTCAATGTGGATGGGGTACTTGCCTTCTGTAAAATCTACCAACGACGATTTAAGCCGGAGAAGCCCTCCTCGGCCTGTGCCCAAGAGTCTCCAAATCCCTCCTTCTTCGGATCTTCTGTTGATCTTCACAGCACACCAGCGTGGGGAGTCGTTCTCGGATGTTCAAGGTAGACACCAGTTGATGTAGATCGCCAGACGAAGCCTCCCGAAGCCGGATCTTTCAGGTTCAAGTTAGGGTTTTTCTTAGAGAAGATAGGTTTTTGACCCAAGAGCCAAAGGGATGGATCTGGCCGGAATTTGGATATTATAAAGGGTTGGGGGTCGGATCGGTTAAAGAGGCAAGTCTCAGAGCCGTGGGGAAGGGTTTCCCAAACAAGAGGCTCAATTTCCGGAGGCGTTTCCGGATCAGAAAACGTAACAGATCTGGGATATTGGCGTCCATATCCATGGTCGTCTATCCAAAAATGGGCGTCCATCGATATTGCCGCCTACCCCTGGTCAGCGTCAGCCGATGTCGACGCCGACTGGCCGACAAAACTCACTTTAATTATGCAGAATTTATAATACTACACACTTAATTATATATGTATATATATATATATACATACATATACTATGTACATTTCAATAATACTAATTCATACCATTTATATCAATAAATACTTATACACAATACTCATACATCAATAGTATACACTTACACACACATACATATACTTAACAAACAAGGTGAAAATCAAGGGCCTTACATCCTCACTCCGAATCATCAACTGATGATAACCAGATCGCAAGTCAATCTTAGAAAAGACTGATGCATCTCGCAACTGGTCAAACAAATCATTGTTCTTCACAGTCACTGGTTCAACTTCCTATAGTCAATGCATAACCTAAGTGACACGTCTTTCTTCTTGACGAATATACAGGTGCGCCATAAGGGGAAACACTAGGGCGAATAAATCCCTTATCTAACAAATCCTGCAACTGCTTCCTTAACTCAGCTAATTCCGCAGGTGCCATCCGATAAGGTGCCTTCGAGATAGGAGAGATGCCTGGAAGCAACTCTAGAGTGAACTCTATCTCTCTAGCTGGTGGCAATCCAGATAAATCATCAGGAAAGACATCTGGAAAATCCTGCACTACATCTATCTCGGCAAGAGTAAGTGACTCATCAGCCTTGGGTATTAAAACCACACTGGCAAGAAAAGCGTCACAACCCTTGTTCACCATTCTCATTGCCCTCATGCCGAGATGACAAACTTTCCTGCTAAGTTCCTCGGCAAAGGATGAGAAAATTCATCCTCACCAGGAATGCGGAAAACAATCTTCTTCCCACGACAATCTACCAAAGCATAGTGCTCCTCTAGCCAATCCAGACCAAGAATAGCATCATAGTCCTTCATCTTAAGCAAGAAGAAACACCCTTCTAGGACTCTATCCTCAATGCACACTGGTAAAGACGGAATACACTTCCTAGTCGATACCGTACCCGCAGGTGTATGCACACAAAGGGACTTCTAAATCCTCAGACTCTAACCCTGACTCTAAAGCTAACTGCCTAGCAAAACGCTCGGAAATGAACGAGTGAGTAGCACCCGTATCGAACAAAACCCGAGCATGCACACCTAAGAACAAAACTGTACCTTCGGTGACATGATCTGCCTGCTCGGCATCCTCACGAGCCAACGCAAACACTCGAGCTGGGGCTCGAGGTCTCCCTGGTCGTCCTGTCGCTGGCGCTGCTGCTGCTGCTACTGGGGCTGGCCCCCGCTGGGCTCCCTGCTGAAGCCTCGGACAATCCTTAATCTTATGATCACTGCTCCCGCACTTTAAGCACTTTCCTGCTACCAGCCAACACTCCGAACCGCCATGTGCCCTCCCGCAATGAGGACACTCCTTCTTACCACTAGGGGAACGTTGAGAGGATACCTGACCACTGCCTGATGCCACAGGACGCTGCGGTGACTGGAAAGTCGCCTTCTTCCTCTCCTGCCTCTGGAAAGGAGCTGCTGGCCTCTTTTGAGAAGCCTTCTTCTCCTCCAGGTACTGCTCCATCTCCCCTTCCTGACGACATGCCGCGCTGAGCGCCTGCTCGAGAGTACGATGGTCGAAAGCCACTAACCTCGTCCTCAGTGATGGTTTCAGACCCATCACGAATTTCTTCGCCTTCCTGCGCTCATCAGCTACAATATGAGGGGCGTACTTTGATAGCTCGGCAAACCTGGCCTCGTACTCCAGCACCGTCATGGAGCCCTGAGTCAACGAGAGGAACTCCTGCTCCATCTTGTCCTAGATGTGCTCCGGAACAAACTTGGCTCGGAAAAGCCTCACGAACTCATCCCATCCGACTTCCATGGCACCATCCTCGAACCGAGTACGTAACAACGAGGACCACCATACATCGGCTCGCTCCTGCCAAAACATCCATGAGATAACCACCTAATTTATACTTAAAGTAATAACCACTAGCTTAGATTCACATACCTGTAGCATATAGGTGGCTAAAGTGACCTTGTCATCCTCAGCGCACCTAATGGCCCGGAAGATCTTCTCAATCTCCCTCATCCAGTTCTCAGCTAATAATGGATCGCTCTCCCCCTTAAAAGAAGGTGGCGACATCCTCTTGAACCTTTCCATGATGGAGGGTCCACCATGGTCAGCCTGGGGAACTGGTACCTGAGCCTGCTACAACAAGCGACAAAATTAACATATACATAACAATCATGCATTTAAAATACAGACTACTTTATCTTATTATTCTAACCTGAGCCTCCAACTGGGCCTGGAGTGCAGCCTGAGTGTGGGCCTGCGTTTGCATGGCCTGCACCAAACCCTGCATGAAAACTCCATAGTCTACTGGTGGCGGTGGAGGAAGTACAGGACCCTGAGGTGCAGGGGCCTGCTGCTCACCCTGATCCTCACGCCGAGGCTCATCTCTCCTCTGCTCGCCATCACGAGCAGGAACACCACGCCTACCACGCGAAGCCATAACCTGTAGAACGGATTAATCACCATTTAGAACTATCTAAATTCTAACTAATTACTTATCTATGTGGACATTCTACACTGACTTAGTATACAATGAAGATGATGGTATATGCATATTTATGTACAATTTCAGCCTGATTCTCTGATACCAATCTCTGTAACGACCCTCTCATATCGGTACGGTTCCACCAACCCACGTCGATATAAAAGGTATCACTACAGTGGGACATTTACCCAACACTAGTACGATAGGCTGAAATATACACAAATATATATATCTCATGACAGCGGAATTTAAAGAACTGAAAAGAAATTTTATTCCATCATCCACATTCTATTCACAGTCCGTATAGAAAGAAAGAGAGCTAATTTTCCATAACTGAAATAAAATAAATACATTGTCCACAAGAGACTACGCAGAGTCTTTATTACATACTATGAAGAAATGAAAATTTCAATGCTAACTCCACAACAATATCCCCTACTCTCGCTCCGAGTCGCTCCTAACGATCTCCTCGGAAGAAGTAGAAACGTCTGCACCTGTACGCCGAAGCAAGAATGAGTTCAAAGAACTCAACAAGTAACACCAGCACACTAAACATACATGCATCAAGTAATATCCATACTCTTAAGCTACATCATTTACACATAATGCATGGAAGTGACAAATTCTCAAATAAAAGTCTATTCATGATTTCTACACATTTTTCACAGAGGATTTGGTTTTTATATACAATAAGCAAATCCTATCACATGCTTTCTACACTTTTCACTATGCTAAACTGATTTCATTCATAAGCCACATGTTGATCATTTTACACAATATTTACACATTTCATAACAACTAATTTAACATGGATTCTAAGACAATTGTACACATAGATAACACATTCATATTAGTGAAAGGCTCGCTGTTTTACTACTATCATGTCACATTCATAAGAAACTTATCATTTTGCATGCTTTCATAAGAATTTTAGGAACACATATTCACTTACACAGGTTCACAATTTACACAATTTCTTTCACTTAAACACATTTTCACTTTCACTTAATGCCGTGACACATAGCCCAAACCACTTTAGAAGGACACACACTAATCACATCACATATCAATCACCTAGGCATTCCAGTGATTAATCTTAGTTACTGCGCAGAACCGGGAGAAGCACTCTCCACCCTAACCAGCGATACTTGTTCGCCTCCAGGATTTAATCCCAATGCCCATGGGACATCACACACTTTGAACTTTCCGTGGGGACTTTACCACAGTACAGTTCCACAGCCCTCTAAGGTAGCAGTGTCACACATTGGCACATTAATACATTTTCTCAATTTCAACACATTCTAAACACAAATAATCACACATTCATCTCATGTTCACACATTTACATTCTTCAGTATTACCTAGCATGGTACTACTGTTTTCAGTATTAATCAGATTTTTACAACAATCCTAATCATGCTGAAATTTTTGCATAATTAAACATTTATCATATTAGCATGTATTAACCACTAATACTTAACATAAAACAAGTTTATATAGCTACTGTCATCTGTTCAGTACAGAAATTTAACCAAAATTCATCACAGTTTAACCATCATGCATACCAAAATTTGCATTTTTCTGAGTTACACATATTTTCTGAAAATTCTAACAGTGATGATATCAACTGTAAAAATAGTCAAACTGATACCATTTTTCATTATTCGATTCACAATTTATTTCATACATGAATACTGATAGTACAAATTTTATCACAAATTTCAGGGATTTAACTAGTTTCGCAAGAATTCTTAACTTTTATGCATTGAATAGACATGTTAACTATTTTTCAGTTCAGAAAATTTAATAAACTGTACAGATATTATAAATTGCTCAAATTTTTATATCATGCATCAGATCTTATGACAATGTACAGAAAATTTATGACAGTTAATTTCTACACATATTTCATAAACGACATTTTCCAAGATTAACATTCTATTGGTAACACATTCCAAAAATTCTAATAATTAGTGAACATTACAAAAATGCACAAAACTCACAGTACACCCAAACATATATATTTACATATTATATAAAATTTTACCGTATATCCTCATGCGGAAAAACTCGAAAATTAGTTCATATAAGGACAGACTTGCTCACTGTTGCAGTCTGAAGAACTCGACGGCAAGGGGTGGCCGTCTATAGGTTAACGGCATTAGATGATGCCGCCAACACATGATATTAGCGGCAAGGGATCTTGCCGTTAATATCTTGTCTGCAGAACACAGACTGAAAGCCAATAAATCACTTGAAAGGGGGGTTCCAGGACACGAGAAAAATCTGAAAAAATCCTGGGACATACTAGACACATGTAGGGTTAATGTGTATGGGGTACTTGCCTTCTGTAAAATCTACCAACGACGATTTAAGCCGGAGAAGCCCTCCTCGGCCTGTGCCAAAGAGTCTCCAAATCCCTCCTTCTTCGGATCTTCTGTTGATCTTCACAGCACACCAGCGTGGGGAGTCGTTCTCGGATGTTCAAGGTCGACACCAGTTGATGTAGATCGCCAGACGAAGCCTCCCGAAGCCGGATCTTTCAGGTTCAAGTTAGGGTTTTTCTTAGAGAAGATAGGTTTTTGACCCAAGAGCCAAAGGGATGGATCTGGCCGAATTTGGATATTATAAAGGGTTGGGGGTCGGATCGGTTAAAGGGCAAGTCTCAGAGCCGTGGGAAGGGTTTCCCAAACAAGAGGCTCAATTTCCGGAGGCGTTTCCGGATCAGAAAACGTAACAGATCTGGGATATTGGCGTCCATATCCATGGTCGCCTATCCAAAATGGGCGTCCATCGATATTGCCGCCTACCCCTGGTCAGCGTCAGCCGATGTGGACGCCGACTGGCCGACAAAACTCACTTTAATTATGCAGAATTTATAATACTACACACTTAATTATATATGTATATATATATATACATACATATACTATGTACATTTCAATAATACTAATTCATACCATTTATATCAATAAATACTTATACACAATACTCATACATCAATAGTATACACTTACACACACATACATATACTTAACAAACAAGGTGAAAATCAAGGGCCTTACATCCTCACTCCGAATCATCAACTGATGATAACCAGATCGCAAGTCAATCTTAGAAAAGACTGATGCATCTCGCAACTGGTCAAACAAATCATTGTTCTTCACAGTCACTGGTTCAACTTCCTATAGTCAATGCATAACCTAAGTGACACGTCTTTCTTCTTGACGAATATACAGGTGCGCCATAAGGGGAAACACTAGGGCGAATAAATCCCTTATCAAGCAACTCTTGCAATTGCCTCCTCAACTCGGCTAACTCCGCAGGTGCCATCCGATTTGAGGCCTTCGAGATAGGAGAGGTGCCTGAAAGCAACTCTATGGTAAACTCTATCTCTCTATCCAGTGGCAAACCAGACAAATCATTAGGAAAGACGTCTGGAAAATCCTGCACTACCTCAATCTCTGCAAGAGTAGGTGACTCATCGGCCTCTGGTACTAATACCACGCTGGCAAGAAAAGCGTCACAACCTTGTTTACCATGCGCATCGCCTTCATGGCAGAGATGACTAACATTCCGCCAAGTTCCTTGGCAAGGGATGAGAGAACTCGTCCTCACCAGGAATGCGGAAAACAATCCTCTTCCGGCGACAATCCACTAACGCATAGTGCTCCTCTAGCCAATCCAGACCAAGAATAGCATCATAGTCCTTCATCCTTAGCAAGAAGAAACACCCATCTAGGATTCTATTCTCAATGCACACAGGTAACGACGGAATGCACTTCATAGTCGATACCGTACCCGCAGGGGTGTGCACAGACAAAGGGACCTCTAAATCCTCAAACTCTATGCCTAACTCTAGGGCTAACTGCCTAGCGAACCGCTCGGAAATGAACGAGTGAGTAGCACCCGTATCAAACAAAACCCGAGCATGCACACCTAAAAGCAAAACCGTACCTTCGGTGACATGCTCCGCCTGCTCGGCGTCCTCACGAGCTAAAGCAAACACTCGAGCTGGGGCTCGAGGCCTTCCTGGTCTACCTGTAGATGGCGCTGCTGCCGCTACCGCTAGGGCTGGCGCTCCACGCTGGACTCCCTGCTGAAGTCTTGGGGACTCCTTGATCTTGTGGTCGCTGCTTCCGCACTTCAAGCACTTGCCCGTAATCATCCAACATTCGGTACCACCATGTGTCTTCCCACAGTGGGGACACTCTTTCTTCACACCGGGGAACGTACAGAAGGTACCTGAGAACTGCCGACTGCCACGGATCGCTGCGGTGTCTGGTACACTGCTTTCTTTTTGTCTTGTCGTTGGAATGTCACTACTGGCCTCTTTTGCAAATCTTTCTTTTCTTCCAGTTATTGCTCCATCTCTCCCTCCTGCCTACTAGCAGCACTGAGGGCCTCGTCCAATGTGTGGTGGTCAAATGCCATGAGTCTCGTCCGCAGTGATGGCTTGAGTCCCATCACGAACTTCTTTGTCTTCCTACGCTCGTCTGCCACGATGTGAGGTGCATATTTAGAGAGTTCAGAAAATCATGCCTCATATTCCAGTACAGTCATGGAGCCTTGAGCCAAAGATAGGAATTCCTGCTCCATCTGATCTTGCACATGCTCGGGGACGAACTTGGCCCGAAAGAGCCTCACGAACTCGTCCCAAGCAGCGTCGATAGCTTCGTCCTCAAATCGGGTATGCAGCAATGAAGCCCACCATACATCAGCTCTTTTCTGCAGTACACCGCTCATAAGCACCATCTAAACAAATCTAGCTTAACAAACATACAAGCATATAAACTAAAGCATGCCTGTAGCATGTAGGTGGGCAATGTAACCTTATCCTCATCTGCACACCTGATGGCTCAGAAGATCTTTTCTATCTCCCTCATCCAGCTTTCAGCCAACAAAGGATCGCTCTCCCCCTTAAAAGAGGGTGGCAGCATCCTCTTGAATCTCTCCATGGTAGAAGGTCCACCATGGTCCTGAGCTAGTACTTGAGCTGCTACATCACAGCAAACAATACACAATCAACATAATATCGCACAATCAAATAAAACAGCTAATAAATCATTTATTAGTCTAACCTGAGCCTCCAACTGAGCCTGGAGTGCTGCCTGGGTATGAGCCTGCGTCTGCATGACTTGCACCAGACCTTGCATGAATACTCCATAGTCCACAAGCGGCGGTGGGGGAAGTACAGGACCTTGCGGTGCCGGGGCCTGCTGCTCCGCCCGCTCGTCACGTCGCGGCTCGTCCTCATGGGCGGCGCTCCGCCACGCCTACCTTTCGAAGCCATGGCTGTAATAAATTTCAGCCACCATTAGAGCTAGGTTACTAAGTTTTCTAACCATTTTCTTATCTACTTTTCATTCATTATTAATCAATTTTACACATGTGGACATTCCTATGTAGACTTAGCATGTAATGGAGATGATGACTTAGGTATATTCATGTGCAATCTCAACTGGTTGCTCTGATACCAATCTCTGCAACGTCTCTCATTATACCGGTACGGTTATACCAACCCACGTCGGTATAGCGAGCGTCATCACAGTGGGACATTTACCCAACAATGACGTTCAACTGAGATACACGTGAATATAAGAACAGAGTAGCGGAAGTAAAAGAACCACTGTCTTCATTCATTCATCATCTACATTTAACATACATGATTCGATAACATTTAGAGAACTAAAAATCCACATAATTTAAATTATTGAAAATCAAATACATAGATGTCCATACTTATACATTCTTCCATGATAATGCTAGTACAATGTTCAATTTACATACTATGAAAATCACAAAATGTCACAAGTGCTCCAACACTCTAATCTCCGCGCTCGGAGTCGGTCTCCAACGTCTCCTCCACAAGTGTCTCATCACCAACTACACCTGTACGCCGAAGCAAGTAGTGAGTCTAAAAGACTCCGCAATTAATTCTACGCATACCGCATATGCACATATCATAGTATGTTTTACATACACATTCATAAGACACAACATGTAGCATGCTTGACATTAAATTTTACAACCTGTCATGGTGAATCTACAATTTAAACACATGGACTATGCTTTCAGATTTACAGAAATAGAATCACCTATCACATGCTTTCTATTCATTTCTCACATAAAAATCTACCTTCAACCAACTAAGACATGAAAGCCATTAACATAAATTTCCGAACATGCATGAAGGAAACATACCTAACATGGAATCTACACATTCCTACGCATATACGGAACCATTTCTCATACTTTAAGCTTGCTGGTTTTACATGCTTTAGCAACCATAATCTAACACATGAGAGCTACAACAACGATTTAAATCACAACATGTGAACAATCAAGTATGGAAGTTGTTTTTATATGCTTATCAATTATCCCTAGCATGAATTCTAGGCATTTCGCATACATAAACATGATCATAACATAGTAAAACTACTGTTCAATCATGATTTCAGATTGTCATAACATGGATTACAAACTCACATCCTCACATTTTGGTTTTACATTTTTACACAATTTCAAATTCGCATATTTCACACTTGACACATGCACTTTTACATATTGTCACATTCACATTTTTTTCACATGAACACATTCACATTTACATATTCACATTTAGTGCCGTGACACATAGTCCAAACCACCAAAGAAGGACACAACACATCACATCACATAGAAGCCATCTAGGTAATACAATTGCGACTCTTGGACTGCGCAGACCGGGAGAACAAGTCTCCACCCTAACCAGTGGTACTTGTCCACCACCAGGATTTCCCCCTAATGCCCTTAGGGTCACAACACATTGAACCTTCTCAGGGGGACTTTTCCCTGATACGGTTCCACTGCCCTCTACGGAAGCAGTGTCACATTCGGTACAAGTTACACATTACATATTTTACCGATTCTAACACATATGTTTACACATGTCACTCTCACTTCATTCACTTTCTCACTCACATGCACACTCCTCTGTTTTTCCTAACATGGCACCACAATTACAGAAATTTAGTGCTCAGGAAATTTCACTAATCAGGTTGCTATATACAAAATCAAATCATTTTACAACGGCATGCATTAGTTTCACATTTTTACATGGAAAATCCATATTGCATCATATACTGGTCCAAATGACCTGAAATTTTAACCACTAGCTGATTTCGGGTTTAGGATCCCACATGCAAATTTTCAGATTTTTCTAACCTAAAACGTAATTACAGAAAATCTGACATCAAATTCACATGCTATTCACAATTCAAGTTAGCATGGAGTTGAATAACAATCACTAATTTAACAACTCACTGTCTGAACCCTAGCATGCATAGAGCCACATGATTTATTCCCGAATTTATTGGGCAATACATGATTTACCGAAGATTTATCATGACCTACGCATGATTTCTATTTCCAAACCACATTTTCACTAATTCACGCAAGCATGGGAAAAATATCAGAATTTCAGAACAGTGACTGACTAATACATGCATGACCCATAAAATGTAGGACATTCAAACTCATCCTAAATCATACAAACAAAGGGTTGACAAGATTAGCAACTCATCATACATGTATTTCCATGGAATAAATAAACTTTATCATTTACCACCTTGCACAAAATCCATCCACACACCACATTCACTAGTATACATAGCATATAAGAGATTACATTATATCCTCATCATGAAACATATGAATTTAATCATAAAGAAGGGCAGAAAAGCTTGCTGTTCTACTCAGATGAACTTAGCGGCAAGCTATAGCCGCTAATGTAATGTTAGCGGCATAATCGATGGATGCTAAGCATGATCTTAGCGGCAAGGGATATTGCTGTTAAGGTCAGGTCTGTGCAAAACACAGACCCGAGCTCCAAAGATGGGGTGAATTTGGGGGTCTAGGACACGAGGGAAAATACATAAAAATGGTAAAACCATCCTAGACACATACATGAACACTATGGGTAGGATACTTGCCTCTAGAAAATACACCAAACGGATCTAGGGCTCGGTGAAGCTCTCCTTGGGCTGTCCCAAGAAGCTCCTAGAAAAGCTTCACTCCGGGTTCTAGGATGAAGATGGCTCCAAGATAAGGTCGGGGAAGCCTCCTTCTCCACTCCAGCTAGCTCCTTGCTGTAGTAGACGGCCGGTGCAAGCTTCAGGTAGCCGGATTTAGGGTTGCAAAGGTGAGCTCTTCACACAGATTTTAGGGTTTTCTCTTTTTCCTCTTCTTCCTCTCTTGCAAAGGGGCAAAGAGAAGGGTGTGAGTTGCGAAAATGGCTTTGTATATAGGAGAGGGGGTTCTCCTATCCCGCAGGGGTGACAAGATGGCCTTTCAGACCGTTGGGGACAGCTCCCCAATGGTTGGGGTGGCTTGCTTCCGGAAATTCTCGACTCTGCAATGCATGCAGGTCAGAGAAGTTAGCGTCCACATCGCTAGATGCTAGGATTAGTGTTGGCGTCCATGGGGTTGACGCCTACACAACACAAGCGTCCATTGATATTGACGCAAATCTGGCCTTCGGCCAGAACTCCAAAACATGCAGAAACCATGCACATCTTATACCTATATATGTGCCATATGTATACGCTATCATGTACACACTACCATCATACCATTCATACATTATTTATACTAATTATATACATACACACATAAGTATGCTAACTAATACATACGTAGATACATACATACGTACATACACAACATGAATTATTCACATGCAATTCAATAATGTAACAAATTCGAGGGCCTTACATCTTCACCATTGAGTTACTCCCTGGAGCAGCCCTGTTCAAAAGCTTCGTATCGTATGTCCCCTGTTGAATTGTAGGAGTTGAAGAGACAAATCCAAGAATTGCTAGATCAAGGTTTTATCATGCCTAGCACATCCCCGTGGGGAGTGCCCGTGCTATTTGTCAAGAAGAAGGATGGGACAATGAGGCTATGCATTGATTACCGTCAGTTAAACCAGTTGACAATAAAGAATAAGTATCCACTGCCCCGCATTGATGAGCTGTTTAACCAGATCTCCAGTGCACAATATTACTCCAAGATAGATCTAAGATCAGGCTACCATCAACTGAGAATAAAGGAAGAGGATATTCACAAGTCTGCATTCCGGAGTAGATATGGTCACTATGAGTTCGTGGTCATGCCGTTTGGTTTAACAAATGCTCCAGCGGCTTTCATGCGACTTATGAACAATATATATAGGCCATACTTGGATCGGTTTGTAGTGGTGTTCATTGATGACATCCTTATTTACTCCAAGTCCAAAGAAGAACATGAGGAACACTTGAAGGTTGCTCTGCAAGTGCTTAGAGACAATCAACTCAATGCAAAACTTAGTAAGTATGAATTCAGGATGGAAGAAGTGTCTTTCCTTGGCCACATCATACCCAAGGAGGAAATCTCTATAGATCCATCTAAGATGGAGGTGGTAAAGAACTGGGCAAGGCCGACAACTATGTCGAAGATTAGAAGCTTTCTTGGTTTAGCCGGTTATTATCATCGCTTCATTAAAGATTTCTCAAAGATAGTTGTACCATTGACCAGGCTTACCAGGAAGGAGAATCCATTTGCATGGACTGATGAATGTGAAGAAAGTTTCAGGGCATTGAAAGAGCACCTTACCTCAGCACCTGTACTGACACTGCCAGTTGCTGGGGGTAGTTTTGAAGTATACACTGATGCATCCGGGATCGGCCTAGGCTGTGTACTAATGCAAAATGGGAAAGTTGTATGCTATGCGTCCAGACAATTGAAGAAGCACGAGGACAATTATCCTGTACATGATCTGGAGCTAGCTACTGTAGTCTTCGCCTGAAGATATGGCGTCATTATCTATATGGTGAGAAATTCATTGTGTTTTCTGACCATAAAAGCTTGAAGTATCTGTTTTCTCAGCAGGACTTGAATATGAGACAGCAGAGGTGGTTGGAGTATCTTAAAGACTTCGACTTCACGATCCAATATCATCTAGGAAAAGCAAATGCTATGGCAGATGCTCTAAGTAGAAAGCCAATGATCACATTGTCATGTTTAATGGTGGGCGCATGGAAGTTATTAGAAGACTTTGCCAAGTTAAATATTGATGCTGACATCAAAGAGAAGGGATGCCTTGTTGCTAGTGTTAGAGCACAACCTACACTAGTGGAGGACATCAGAACACTCCAAGACAATGAAAATAAGTAAGATTACATGGAATACCGGTGTCTATCATGTCTGATAGAGACCCTAGGTTTACATCCCACTTTTGGAAAGGACTGTACTACTCCTTGGGATATAAACTAAACTTTACCACGACTTTCTATCCACAGACTAATGGTCAGACGGAGAGAACCAACCAGTGATTGAAGATATGCTTAGAGCCTGTGTCCTAGATTTCGGAGGTAGCTGGCATGAACACATACCTCTTGTGGACTTCGGCTACAATAGTAGCCATCAAGCTAGCATTCAAATGGCATCGTTTGAAGCACTTTATGGCAGGAGTTGCCGATCTCTAATATGCTGGTATGAAGTTGGCGAAAGACAAATGCTAGGACCAGAGATGATAAGGGAAACCACGGAGAAGTAAAGCTTATTAAAGAAAGAATGGCAGTGGCACAGCAAAGACAAAAGGCATATGCAGATAATAGAAGAAGAGACCTGGAGTTTCAGGTGGGTGATCATGTATTCTTGAAAGTGTCTGCAGGCCGTGGGAGCAGGCGTTTTGGTATTAAATGCAAGTTATCACAAGGTTCGTCGGGCCTTTTGAAATCCTTGAAAGAGTCGGCGAGGTGGCATATCGTCTCGCTTTACCACCATAAATGGATGGAATACACAATGTGTTCCATGTATCCATGTTGAAAAAGTATGTACGAGATCCGTGGCATGTCATAGAATATGAACTGTTGGAATTCAACAAAGACGAAACATATAAAGAAAAGCCAGTTAAGATCATGGACTGGGAACTACACCAACTAAGGAATGAGGTCATCCCACTGGTAAGAATTAGATGGAATCAACGCATGGATGAAGCTGACACGTGGGAAACAGAGGAGGCAATGCGCAAAAGATACCCGGAGCTATTCACAAGTAAGTACACCTCACTTGTACAATAACTTCCTATAGATGAATTTTGGGACCAAATTCTCTTAAGTGGGGGAGGTTTTAGCACCCCATAAATTTTAATTACATAAGATTCAAATAAATAGAAATAAATAATTTCTATAATATCATAGTATTTAAAACATATGTATCATTATCGTATGTGCTAAAACACATCGGAAAAATCCATACAAATTATAAATCAACCCCACACATCATTACTAAGTGTTCCATGAAGACCTTCGTGCAATGAAAAATCCGATTAACCAAGTGTACATCACATGGTGACCGATTGCCCAAATAAGGAAACAAGTCGGAAAACCGTTAACACGGAAATACGACGCAACCAAAAATTAAATAAAATATTGGGGAGACGTCCAACATTATATATTAATGACCCAATATCATAATTGGGTCAATGAACAATATTTGGCCCAGAAATCAAATGAAGCAAGAAAATGCATGAAAATTCGCAGCTCTAATTAAGCTGAAAATAGAAGGGGGTAATTAGGGCAAATCCCAGGAAATTAGCCTTTCTTGGCAACCCAAATTCATGCTTAACCATGGTAGGAGGTTTCCTAAAGCCTCACACACTCTAATGGAGAAAGAAATCCTCAAATTAGGAAAGTGATATGTCAAAACCGCAACTTGGCTTTCCTTGTCACAATAAGACTCCTAAACACCATGGTTGCTTATATACTCTTCACCCAAACCCTAGGGACGAGTTCTATAACATGCTGGGGTCGTGTGGAGCAGCTCTTGGTGGCTGGAGAGCAGGAGATCAAGCATACCAAGCTCATCTTCTTCCCCGGTTCATATGCTACAACTTGTGTGAATCGTCCACTTGGAGTCGACCAAAGGTAGGTCAAACCTAAATCCCATCATGCAAGGCTTACTCCCATCGTGAAAGGGGGTCAAGTCTAAGTTCTAACCAAAGTGGAATGCCCAATTTCCTTGTAATATACACAAAGTATTAAGCGTTCTTCAAACAGTGGTCTGAACAAGGGATTTCTGAAGAACGAGACTTCATCAACCCAGAAGGTTGATTTTCTTGGGCCAAACCTTAACACATCCTATACCAATGTGTAGAGCATCAAGTTAACTTTCGTATCCCACTGATTTCATCATTTTCCATAAGTACATCATGAGTTATAGGCGTTTTTCCAAAGTCGTGCATCTTAGGATCTTTTCCTGTTCAACTCGATATATCACACATTTTGAGGCCATTTAAAATTATTTAAAAATCATAGTTCTCTCCTATGTCATGTTCGCAACAACTTTCATGTTGAGACTTTTGTCTGAAAAGCCTTAGTTTAGGACATGTAGCATTGCATGGATCGAACCCCCCTGAGTTCTAATTTTCTGCGTTTTCGGTCTGCTCCTTGAAATGCGTCCGGTCCCGAGGACGCATTTCAAGCCTCTAGTATCGCGACGCTGCTGGGCGACGTGATCATCTGAAACGCATCTGTGAGACCTGACGCATTTAAGGCATTGATGGGTCAACGGCCCGCGTGGGTCTGCGCGCCGCCTGGGAGTCAGCATCCTTCTGAACCGCGGTGGCCGGCCTAGATGCGTTTCATAAAGTTTTCCCACCCGGAGTTTTTATTAAACGATTTCCATAGATGCGTCCGTGTCCCCCGACGCGATTCAAACTTTAACGTGGCTAGGCATGTGGACGCGATTTGCCTTCTTCATGTTTTCGACTGTTTTGACTGTACAGTACATTTTTAAATGCGTCCACTGTACAGGACGCGTATTTATATGCTTACCGGAGGTAAGTTTAACATGTTTACAAGTGTATAATTTGTAAGTCTTGGGTCTGATCATTACATGATATATGTTTAAAGGCTTAAAAGTGTTTAACCCATTTAAAAAGCTTTAATTACATGAACATTATTCTAATTACTTTCTTAATGACGTGACCATTCATGAAACTTGTGATTCACTCTTGTTGTTGTTCTAGCTTGATTAAAATGATGATTATTATCTTAAAATCTTGCAAACCCATGTGTAGTTAAATGCATTATTCATTGCATGCCATCATGTTAAGTGCTTTCCACGAGTTTGAAATCGATGGATTGTGGATTGAGATGCATACATCATTACACACTTGCACATCTAGACAGCCCTTTCTTGGGGATTTGGAAGCTCTCTATCGGTCATTCCGAATCGATAAGACTAGCAACCTTTTCTCTAAGACCTTCGTAAATCTCCACTCTCCGTGGATTTCCACATGGAGGCCGAGTTGGTTGTACCATTGAAGTTCCCTGGAGATAGCGTGCACTTCCTCTCTCATCTTGTTCTTGTGAGTGTGATTTACAATATAGACTAAAGCCATTAATGTGAAGATTGAGTCAAAGTATAAATCGTACCGTTATGCTGCCAAATTTATCTCTTGACCATTGTTATCATGAAATCATGTTCAATTACTTATTACTTATTCTCATCATCATCATGAACATGACATTACACATGCTTACTTATTGAAACTCTCATTGGCCATTATTAATGACTGTGAGTATCTACATTTAAAATTTAAGTGAGATGCTGACCGGGCATGGCGAGTGTCCAAGGGCTCTAGTCTAGCCCCAATGACGGAGAGTCATAAATATACTGTTAACCATGGGGTATAATGATTACTGGCGTTGCATCTGCGCTGGGAGTCGTGTGTGTCGTGTTGAATGATAGATACAATAACCACATACACGTGTCCTGGTGTACATTATTGATGGATCTTTTCTTGCTGTACATTAGTACTACGTGCCTAATTAGTGTTACATGATCGTGCTCGTGCGTTCTTGCTTGCTTGCGTGATATGACCATCCTGCATTTAATGCAATTAGTGATATCTTGCGTTCTTGACATCAAGTGAAATCTTACGTGCTTGTACAAAGTGATCTATTTCTAGTTCTATCTTGTCATCTTGTTCAAAAATCTTGTTCTATCATGTTCACTCTATCGAGCTTGTTCATATATCATGTTTAAACGTGTTTTATTCGTACATGCATATCATGACATTCATCGTGCTTACCTAGTTCTAAATTGCTAATCACTTATATCATTGCCCGCACATTAAGATATAAATCCTACTGGGCTAGTTTTATCATCCCCTACTTTTACCCAATCTAGGTGACTATGACATTCAAGAGGAAGAGCAAGTCGAGGATGGGAATGTTGTGCCTAGCTAGCAAGCCAAGGGGGGGGGGTGAATGGGATTCTTAAAATTTGATTATCTAAACCTGTCAATAAAACGTTCACACACAAGACACTTCGATTGACTATTAGTGTTAGTAGAAAAGCAAATAGCAAACACAAAACAAACAATCACACTACACATGGATTTTATCCTGGTTCGGACCTCCTCTCCACAGGAGTCCTACGTCCAGTCCCTGAGCAATAACTTAGGATTCCACTACCCAAGGGTACAGTCCCCCTCTAGGACACTTAGACATCCAGCCGCAACTAGCCTTCTCTTCACAGCCTGAAGAGGAATACAGCACCCTGGAGCCCAGGTCTTCCTTCAACACGAAGGGAATGCAACCACTTATTACCTGCAGGTCGTCCCTTCAACCCCGAAGAGGAACAACACAATGATGTTAGAACGTCAGGCAAAGTGCCCCTAGACCTGGTTTACAACAAGTACCAGATCTGAGGCATAGACTGAGAGTAGTAGATCTACGATGAAAGAAACTCTCAGAACTCAAAGTTGCTCCCCAAAAGATTAAACAAGAACATAGAGAGCAAGAGCTACACGAAGGATTGGAATGTGACACAGCTCTTATTCTCAGACTCTAAAATGCAAAGCTTCTCGTTGAGAATTTGAATTGTCGAACTATCAAGTTATGTTCTTTTGGAGTCTTGAGTGTTCTATAAATATCTCCTCTTGCTAAGATAGCCATTGAGGAGTCTGTTGTCTCCAAGCTTTATGAACGTTAGACTGCATGGTTCTCCTTTGCAATCAATGGTCCTTTACGTTCCATGCACGCAAGAAGAAGATCCTTCTAGATATCCTTCATCTCCCATTGTGTCTAATCATTGTACATAGTTCTGCTGTCAGAGACCTGCACACAATAAATGCTAAAGGATAGACAGTTACGCTGTCTCTTGTTGTCAGTCAACGTTAGAACGGATATACATCAAAATAGAAAGGCCATTCTGCTTTCTATAAAGATGTTTCCAATATAAGCATAGGAATAGAAGATATTTGTGAATGCATCGTGCAGTGACATATTCAGTTATAATAAATGTATGGACATCGGAGAAAAGCGAGGGAAGATTTTGACTTTCAAGATATTTGAAATATGTTTAAATATGAAGTCGTTATAACTCATAAAATTATTGTAGGTATGACTTATGAAATCGTTGTGTGAATGAGTCGATGTTCATGTAAATCGTTGCACATGTACAAGCAAATCGATGTGAACATAAATCATTATACAATCATAACCAAATCGTTATAGAGACAAATCGTTATGAGAGTATAAGCAAATCGTTATGAACAAGTCGTTATAATCAAATCGTTATCTCACTTATCGAGTCGATGTAGTGATCAAATCGTTGTTTTGCTTTATCAAATCGTTACACCGACCAAGTCATTGTTGTGACTTATCGAATCGTTACAGCAAGCAAATTATTGTGTAACTTATCGAGTCGTTATAATGACCAAGTCGTTGTTGTAACTTATCGAATCGATGTGAAACAAAATCGTTATGAGAGCAAATCGTTGTTCTCACTTAACAAATCGTTATGAAAGCAAATCGTTGTTCTCACGTATCAAATCGTTACGAAAATCAAATCGTTGTGAGAGCAAATCGTTGCTCTCACTTATCAAGTAGATGTGAAATAAAATTGTTATGAGAGAAAATCATTGTTCTCACTTAACAAATCCTTGTGAGATCGAAATCGATGTGAAACAAAATCGTTATACTCACTTACCGAATCGTTGTGAGATCAAAATCGTTATACTTAGTGAATCGTTGTGAGATCGAAATCATTATGAAACAAAATCGTTATACTCACTTACCGAATCGTAGTGCGATCGAAATCGTTATACTCACTTAACGAATCGTTGTGAGATCGAAATCGATGCAACACTTATGAAATCGTTATGAAACCGAAATCAGTATGACACTTGTCAAATCCTTATGAAAATGAAATCGATATGATTCTAATGAAATCGTTGTAGCATATAAAGAGTTGATGTGTACTTAGAGAAATTTCCTCCTCTATATTTTAAATGCTACAAAGTAAGAAATACTTACATATTTTCTTTATTTCGCCTGATTAATTCCTGTGCCTAAGCTTCATGAAAACTTGTTAGATGACACTTTATTGAAGTTTTGTTAATCACCAAAATAGATCTATAATTCATAAAATTATATGGGGATGAACTGATCATCAATATCCCCTTTTTGGTGATGACAAAACATAACACAAAAGCATAGATGTTCTGAAATAAATCTAAGCGAATTTTTTAAAATTAAATTAGAAATGTATTTTAGAAACACAAAATTTTCTCCCCCTTTTTGTCATTAAGCAAAAAGATACCATAATGAGACAAAGAAGAGAAGAAAGATAAATGGGAGCAAATGAAAGTAGAATACATTACTCTTTGGAGGGTACAGGAAGATAGAAGGTAGGAGACAAAGGGAGGCAAAGCGAGTAAGGATGGGGATCGCCTTGAATTCCTGCTCTTCAAAATGAGCCTGAAATGCACTAAAAGTGATTTTGTAGGAAGGTCCCATTGTAGGAGCCATCCTTTGAATGTGACGCTGTCTCTGCGCTTCCACAAAGGTGCCATATCCATCCATGCGAAGGGAAATCTTATATGAACTAAAGGATCCAAAACTATCTAGTCAAAGAAACTGATCAATTTTGAAGGGGTAGTGGATTTGATGCTGCTTCAGTTCCTTATTCATAGCCAAAAAGACCTTGTACCTTTCTTCCCATATAACATAAGGGTCTCGGACACGGTGAAGGGAGTTTAAATCCAAAAAATCGCCAGTAGACAACAAAGTTGATTGGATCGAGCCTGAGAAGCATTGAGAGCTTGAAGTTGTTGAGCAGAAAGAGGGTAGAGCTTCTCCCAATCTGAAGGCGAAAGCCGCTCACTTTCAGACAACATGGGGGCTAAAACACTAGCCTTAATGTAGCCCCAAAGGTATTCCTTGTAAACAAATATGTGAATAGGAAAAAGAACGGCCCTCTTACACAGATATTCTGGCCATTACCCGAGCATCTCGCTCAAAGATTAGTGTCCCAACAGCGGAGTCCATGATTAAGGAATGTAGAGGAGGTAGGAACACCATATCAGGAATCTCCAAGGTGGCAAAATCAACTTCGATGGAGTTGGTATGAGCATCCCTGGAGCTAAGAGCTTCAATAGCTAGCCGGAATTGGCCAAGCTGAACTTCAAGAAGGTTTTTGATGTAGCAGTAGTCGTTATACATCTGATAGAAATGAACAATCTTGATTCTTTCTGTATAAATGGCCCCCAGGTGTTCTTGTGATGAAGCTGGAACCACTCATAGAGAGTTAAAGGGTGATCACTAGGTGGATACCTGGCTGCCTGAGCTCGAAGAAACTGGCTATAGAGATCTTTGTGGCCCCGAGCCCACTGTTCTTCAGTTTTGGTTTCAGTCAATGAGAAAATTTTAGACTGTTGTGCCTTGGATAGAAAAGATTAAGGAAAAATGGTGTTAAGATGGTCGGTGAGATTTAGGTGTGGGAGACCAAAGGTGGTGGCAAAAGTGACTTTTTGAAGATTCTTCATACAGAGATGGTTGATTATTGCCAACAGAAAAGGAAAACCAAAGAGGTGGATAGCAAGGTTCAAAAGAGACAGAATGAGTAGAAGTAAGTCTTCTTTTCTTGGGGATAGGGCTAGAACAACATGTCCTGTGAATATGAGTCCAACTGCCAGGACTGAACAAAGTATCGCTACTTCAAATTCACCTTTGATGTCCTAGATTTCAAGATGTACAAGTTGGGCACCCTCAGGAATAATGGTTATGCAAAAAGGAGGAGTAGGAGGATGAAAGGGTGAGGTAGAGGGGATAGCAGATGGTCCAGAGGAGGATGGACCAGAAGATGAGGCTCCAGCAGATGAGGAAGCTGGAGGAACCTCAACAGAAGGAGGATGTGGTGGAATAAGTGTGAGGAAGCAGGAGATGATGAGGATTAAGAAGGAAATGGTGTAGGAGAGGAGATGGTTCGAGGAATGGGTTGTTTGAAGGTGGAGGAGCTGGAGGTGCAGTGGAGGATGATGGTGGAGAAGGAGGGGCTGGAGTTGGAAGAGGAGAAGAATGAGGGCGCTCACGGGCTATAGCCAGATCTTCTACTCTTGAAGGTGCAACCTCTAACTCCATTGTCTCGGATGAACTAGAGATATCCTCAACTAGCCCTGATGGCCCAGACTACGCTGCATCAGCTAACTCTGAAGCTGCCACTTCTTCAACAACTTTTGGCCCTGATGGCCCTGCTGGATCTTCAGAAATTGGCCCTGATGGCCGAACCACTTCTTCTTCATGAAGCCTAGACTACTGTGGGACTGATGGTGTGGGAGCAGGAGGGACTTGAATAGGTAGATGCGCCCTTACAAAAACTGACAATTCAAGGATAACTTGCTTCATGCTGCCCACCTCACTCTTCAGACATTCGAGCTCAGATGTTAATGCGCCAAGATTATGGGCTGATGAGCTCTAGCTTATGAAGATGGAATCAATATCAGAATGCACAGAGCAAAGTATTTTGCCTTGTTCATCCAACCTTTCAACAATAGGCTTCATATTGACTGTTAATTTCTTCTGCCTCAGCGTCCTGTGTGGCTTCCTGGTAAGTAGAGGGATTTCAGGAGCCACTTCTTTTCCTTTTTCACATGCCCTAGCAACGGGCTCCACATGATCAACATTCACTTCTTCTTCTTATGATTCAGAAGGGCTTGTTAAAACACCTTCTCTAAATTGATCCACTGGGGTGTTTTCAGTGCCCTCCCCCTAAACCTGAGCTTCCTTTTCAACAGATTGCTCCCCCTGAATGGGAGCTTTGAAAGATGTGTAGAATTACCTATTATGGTAATCTAGAAGGGGGGTTGAATAGATTACTATCATTTAAAACACTATGACCTTCTTTTCGATCGGGATACAAACTTATCGAAATCTCAAACAGATTTAGAATCGAACCTAGATGTGTGTTAATTGTAAGTAGAGGAAACAACAATTTATCTAGCATGTGAAAGACCAACGTGCCTACCAATCATCTAATGTAAAACATTCAAACCACAAGCACGATGATTTAAGGTGGTTCGGAGTACACAACTTGTGTATCCTACGTCCACGGTCCACACAAACACGCAGAAACAACTGCTTATGAGCAAGTTCCATAGTACAACTCACACACACACGTTGTCTGATGTGACACACTATCAGAACAACATAAGCCACGTGAATCAAGCACAAGGAACGCTTGAATCACAACTACACACACAAAAGTATGAGAAATAGGAAAATACAGGAGTTCTGAGTTGAAAGAACAAATCCATATGAAGAACTCTTGTCGTTGGTCGTCCAGAAGAACTCCAAGCTTTGTTTGAATGTAGTTCAGTTGATGGAGAAGCTTGTGTTGTGGATAGATCGGCTTCAAGTCCACTCGCAAGATGGTTCTTCTTCGCTCTATATGGAGGCTTGAAGTAGAGCAGCAGCGAGAAGCTCTCTCTTGAGTTTTGCTTAGGTTTTGGTATTGTGGCTTCTTTCTGTGAAAATACCTCTATATGATTATATATAGTGGTGTCCAAGTATGGAGGGACATGCTAAAAGGAAACACCATAATATAGAACATATCCAAATCTCATATCTGAGGTTTCTCTTCGTCTGTCGACAGGCACTTCATAGCTGTCGACAGCTACTACACACTACTGTTTTCTAGAAGAATGTTATTGCTGGAAGACTGGATCTGTCGACAGGCACATCTTAGCTGTTGACAGGTACTACTTTCTGAGTGCTTCCAGAAACTTGTTTTGTTCTGTCTTGCATCTGTCGACAGGTGACTTCATGGCTGTCGATAGGTGATCACTTGAAGTTTATCTCTTGTTCTTTTTCACTTGAATCATGTTGCTTGGTTATATGCATTCATACCTACATATGAAAGACATTCGAAGTGAGATACAATGAATACATAGGTGTTCATCAAAGCATTTGCTCACTTGATCATTTCATTCATGTCTTTAACAATATGGCATTGTACAAACATCAATTACAACATTCATTGAATTCACATCATCAAAAAAATTAATCTCATGTTAACCCGACATTCTCCCCCTTTTGATGATGACAAAATTACAACTTATGCACATGATGTTTCCCCCTTTTGACAACATCCAAAAGGCAAAATATGCACGCATGGAGAACATAGAAGCAAAGGAACTGAGGCTTCATTCATTGATCATTCATTACACCCAGTTATAAAAGATACCACTGCATGACATACAAGAAATCAAAGGAAGGAAAGTACAAGACTGACCCTGAAGACTAAGTGATCCAATACCCAAAGCTAGAAAGTAGGACCAAGATAACCCAAAGACTCTCTAAACATCGTCATTCTCGGGAGCAGTTGGATGACGAAATTCATGAAAGACTGTAGAAAGCCTGCTAAGCCTATGCTGATTCTGCACTTAGGTGTCGGCCAATGCATCCATCCTCGTATCAACATGATCAAGACGAGCGTTGAGATGTTCAAAGCACGTGGTGAATTGGAGTTGCATTTGAGCCATCTGACCAGCTATGAAATCTCTAAGGGATGGAGCTGATTCCTGGTGTTTAGCATCAGCATAATCATCATCTCCCTGAGCATCCATTGGCTCTGCCTGGGAGTCTTCATTATCACCATCATCATCTTCATCTTTAGCAGACACTTCTTCAACATCTGGTTCCTGACCTTTGAGAGTTCTTGTGACTCTCCCATCCACAAGCTTGTATCCCATGCGATGAACGATAGTGAGATCAAATGCACTGCGTGACATCAAGGTGACAAGTTCATTATCAGGATATGAATGCCAATGAAGAGTAGAAGTGAAGTGATCGGACAAGCATATGGCATTGACCTCTTAGAATTGTGAAAGCATTGATTGGGGAGATCAAGCATAAGTTATGGGAGATTGATTTGCTCAATCCGAAGAAAGTAATAGAAGAGGGATTTGTGGACTGTAGTGACAAGTTCCCTGCTTCCGTCTTTCGGAACAACAAGTGTGGTAATGATGTGATGAATAAGGAGATTCAATGGAGGGAATGTATTGCATTGAGTTTCAGATGATCCACAGTAGGATGGTAGCATTGATGGGTGGAGGGTATAGTAGTCAGAGGCTGAAGGAGGATTAACAAGATGTTGCCCTTGAGTTTGAAATTTGAAAAGCACGACAAAAGAAATTTGCAGAGATTTGAAAGGTTGTACCCTTGACCGTGGTGAACAATACCTCATCAACGACCGACTTCTCTAGGTTGTCGAAGAACTCGGTCACAGCGGCAGGAGAGTACCGCTTGTGAGAATAGAGAAACTTTGTCCAAGCCTGGGGTGTCGATAGGGGCTGGAGACCTGGAAACATGTCCTCCAGGGACGTGAAGTCCATGAACCGTGGCTGGACAAACTTCGTGAAGGAGCCCCAGACCATAGAGGTGTGGCGGTTGGAGGAACAACATGCTCCGGTAAACGGTCATCCTGGTGCTTACTCTGACGCTCTACAAGAGCCCTAGAACCGTCGCCGGCTTCAAGCGAGAGAGGCTGTCGACGGGAGGCAACACATTTGCCCTTGGGAGCAATGGAGAAGGAGAGGTTGGGGTGGAGAGGGATCTCTGAGAGAAGATGGGAACCAGAGGAAGGAGAAGCAAGAGAACAAGACTCTGGGTTGCGGTGGCCAGGATGGAGGACATTAGGGTAAGAGAGGGAGGAAGGGTGTTGTAGAGGGGTGGAAGGGTGAAGGGGTCGTGGGTTCCTTTTAAAGGAGTTGGGTAAGTGTTTGAAATAGAAAGGGTCCCATAAAATCCAGACAAAAGTCATGTCGTTTGGGCTTCTGAACTGCCCTGGGCCGCCAGCTGTCGACAGCTGCTTAGCAGTTTTGTGCCAGAACTGAGTTTTCAAGGAATTTTAATGGAAGTGAGCATGCACTTATGATTCTAAGGATGATAAAAGGTTTATACTCAATACCAAGTGTCATAGCCAATAGTATGAAGACACAAAAATATTCTACAATGGTTGAGAGATAATACTATGGAATCTAAAGTTATGGCATTTAGAGAACTATGATCAAACAAATGAAATAAAGAGAATCATGTTGAATAAAACCATTGAAGAAAATCATATGACTTAGTGGTGATTTTCATTTGGTAAATGAAGGCAATGGCTACATGATCCATTGACAATAGACAACATGTTCCTTGAGTTGAGGTAATGGAGGCTTCACTCTATTTCTTGCAATGTGGATTTTCCTTTTATTCAAGTAATATTTGAAAAGTGATAATTAGGTTCACGTACACCTTTTGATGTGAAGGTAGACATTTGTGATGCCCATACCCCCAGTTACTCAGTGTGAGTGACCATCATATCATTGAACAGAGATAATGAAAAACTTTTTTGACGCGAAGAAAGACATGGGTGCCCATGTCCCTGTCGTTACTCAGTAAGAATCATCATTGCTCTGCCTTTATCCCATTTGAATTTTTAACTGCATGATATTTTTTTATTTTTATTTTGAAATAGGTAGCTTTTCTCCTTTTTTTTTATTTAACAGTCAAGGTGACTACTTATGTAAGGTCAAGGGCCAATGTAAAACATTAAGTTCAAGTACCACCTTACTTATCAATCCATGTTAGAGATATGATCAACCTCAAAATAATTATTCAATTGAATTAAGTTGAATTCACTTGAGTTACCCAAAGTTTTCTAGATGACACAACCAAGATCGAAGCTCAAAATATTATGTCAAAATCATTGAGAGTAAATTATATCTTGGATACTATGTGGGTATGATAAATGGTAATGAACATAAAGTCCTTATTTCCCCTTATACAATGTTGTGAACATACTCATTGAGAAGGGATGAGAAATGTTGAAGAAATGACAAAAGAGAGTATCTGTCGATAGTACTGAATTCCAGTGAAAGGTGTTTCTGGAAGGCTTGCTGTCGACAGTTAGGTTGGTGGCTGTCGACAGACACATGAAAAATCAGTGTTGAGACTTATTTAAAGATAGATTTTCAACCAAAGAGTGAGGGATAAGATACATGAAATATGAAGGATATCCCTTTAAGGAACTCTGTAACGACCCAGAATCGGCATTACCAGTAACCCGAATTCTGACCCGCTAACCCAGGAGACAAGCTCGGAAGGGTAGGAAGTGAAGTCCGAGGAGACTATATGTAAGAAGATACACACCATGCAAAGCTGTAAAATTTCACTATATGAACATATCATATACAACCTCAGAGTCTGAGCAAAGTACAGAGTACAGAAGTACAACAAAAAGGTACTACTCACTGCAGCTAGGGAGCACCAACACCGGAGTGGCTAGACTCGCCTGGAACGGGAGTCCACGAAGACCCACCTGAAAGGGAAGGGAGTGAGTCTCAAGAAAGAGACCCAGTAGGGAAAAGTAACCCACGGCAACTGAACTAAAGTGCGGAAAGTAAAAACTGAAAGTAAGTACACGTCGCACCACAACACAAAACTGTAAACCACGCAGCTCAGTAACACACACTCACACACACAGCAAGTAGGACTCAGCTAGGGTCTGTGGCTCGGCGTCCCGTCACCACAGAGGCTCTCAACCCCAGCCACGTGTGCACACTACAGATGCTCTCTCTCGCGTCTAGTCCACGACCGGTTTTTCCCCTACGCTTGACCCTAGCGGTAGAGAAGGGGCTCCACGGAGACCGGCTCATAACCACCAAAAGGAGTACGCACAGGACAGTGTTACACTCGACGTCCTGGCTCACTAGCGGAGGATAACCACACACTAGTCGTCTAGACGGAGTCGCACCCACGCCTAGGTAACACAACAGAAACGGGTACACGGTAACGCAACGCGCGTACAATCAGACGGAACACACTCAACGTCTGAAACCCCGTACAGCAAGTAAAACCTCGTGCCACAAACAACTACTCAAATGCACAGGTGGAGTCACACTCTAAGCCTGGCCCACTTGTGCTATTAGGGCGGACATCACATGTCAATCGCCTCTAATCACACAACTCAAGTCTGTGGGAGACAGGGAATTAACGGCCACATCGATTGCCGCCAATATGAGGTAAACGGCACTCACCATATGTTTATCCTAATTAAACGGCAATCGACCTTGTCGTTTAAATCACCCCTGAAGATCTCAACGTCAACAGATGTGGACGTTGATATCTTCAGTCCCCTAACCCAGAACTGAACCGAATCAGTTCAAATGGGCAGCAAAACTCAATAACATTCTGACTGATGGAGAAACACATCCTCTCATCAATCCACACTACCAGAACATCAGAAACAAACATTCTAACACCTAGATTGTCCAATTTACCCCAAATCCGGCATGATATAACCCAAACCCTAAACCATGATTTGAACACCAATTCACTTAATTGGACATGCTGGTTTGCTGGGGAAGGTTATAAGGGTTAAGTCCCTACCTCAGAAAGCCTTAAGAATCCCCAACAGCCACTAATCGCGTCGGATTCCCCGAAGACTCCGCGCGAATCACACAAAATCTCGCGTTTCCCGCCCGATCTAGCAACGCCACACGATCCAGGGGCTTCCCACGAGCTCAAATCAACAACAGGAGCTGCGGAAATCAAGAAAAGCAAAGGTGGAGGGAGAGAGGAAAGGAGAAAGATAGGTTCTGCTCTCGGGCTGCCTTATTTCAACAGGACTGGTTAGTCGACGTCAACATCTCTGGTCGCCTACTGAACCGCCTACAGACTGACGTCTAGATCCCCTGTCGTGAGTTCAACATCAGACGTCCACATCGCTGGACGCTGACTCTGACTCAACGGCAAGCCTGGCCGTCAACCACACAAGACCTCTAACAGACCAATAAGGATCCACTAAAGACCGAGACCTTACAACCTCCCCCTTAAGGAATTTGCCGTCAAAATTCAAACAACACAAGGAAAGAAGACTCACCAAGAGGTATGGAAATGCTCGTGCATTTCGTCCTCCCACTCCCATGTCGACTCACCACGGAGTGCCGCTACCACGCAACACGAACTAAAGGGATTGCCTTGTTCCTCAACCTCTGAACTCGGCGATCCTCAATGTGCAATGGAAACTCTGGTACAGTTAACACTGGAGTCACCTCAGACCACTCTGCACTCTGGAGAACGTGAGACTCATCAGAAAGGTACCTCCGAAGCATCGACACGTGGAACACGTCGTGAACTGCTGCCAACTCTGACGGAAGCTCAAGTCTGTACGCCAAACCTCCGACACGCTTAGAAATGGTAAAAGGCCCAATAAAACGAGGACTCAACTTTCCACGCTTACCGAACCTCACCACTCCCTTCATAGGAGACACACGAACAAACACCTGGTCTCCTACCTGAAACTCGAGCGGTCGTCTGCGCTGATCTGCATAACTCTTCTGCGGACTCTGAGCTGTCTGAAGTCTCTGTCTCACAAGCTGAACTACCTCAACTGACTGCTGAACCAACTCCGGCCCCATGACAACTCGCTCGCCAACCTCGAACCAGTCAAGAGGAGTGCGACACGGTCGTCCGTACAAAGCCTCATATGGTGCAAACGATACTGGAGTGATAGTGATAACTATTATTATATGCAAACTCGACCAACGGCAAGTGAACTTCCACGACCCCTGCCACTCCAGGAAACAAGCTCTAAGCATGTCCAAAGTGGATAGTCCGCTCGACTGACCGTCTGACTGAGGGTGGTAGGCGGAACTAAAAGCCAACTCTGTCCCCAAAGCTCTCTGGAAACTACGCCAGAACCCAGAAGTGAAGCGAGGATCCCTGTTGACACAATAGAGATCGGCACTCCATGCAAAGGAACAATCCGCTCTACGTACAACGCGGCCAACCTACTCACACCCCAACTAGTCCTGACAGGCAAGAATCTGGCAGTCTTCGTCAATCTGTCCACAAGAACCCAAATGCTATCAAAACCTCCAACTATCCTCGGCAAACCACAAACAAAGTCAGTCGTCACGTGGTCCCACTTCCACATCAGAATCTCTAACGGCTGCACAAGTCCTCCTGGACGCTGATGTTTGGCCTTCACCTGCTGACAGACCAAACACCTAGCAACAAAAGCCGCTATGTCTCTCTTCATCCAGGCCACCAAAACTGACGTCTCAACATGTGGTACATCTTGGTCGCCCCTGGATGAATAGAGTACCTGGAACCATGTGCCTCCTGCGACACAACTCTCCTGATAGACTCCTCAACAGGAACATAGAGTCTATCACGTAACCTAACAGTCCCGTGCTCACAAAGCTCAACCTCTTGGAGAAGCAACACACTGTGCAACTCGGGATCTGCCTGCTGAGCCTCAGCAACCTGTCTCACAACTGGGGGAGCTGCTAATAAACTGCCCAATACACACTGACGACGACTGGACGAAACTCTGAAAGACCCCTTGCCACAGACTGCCACAACTGCCACTCTCTAAGCATCAGATGACTCATCTGCACTTTCCTACTCAAGGCATCTGCAACTACATTCGCCTTTCCAGGCTTATACTCAATGCTGAAATCATAGTCCTTCAGATATTCCATCCATCGACGCTGCCTCATATTCAGATCCCTCTGAGAAAACACATACCTCAAACTCTGGTGGTCGGTACGGACTACAAAAGTCACTCCGTACAGGTAAAGACGCCAAATCCGCAAAGCAAACACCACAGCTGCAAGCTCTAGGTCGTGGGTCGGGTAACTCTCCCCGTGGGGCTTAAGCTGACGAGACGCATAAGCCACCACTCGGCCTTGCTGCATCAAGGACCGCACCCAAACCAACACCTGAAGCATCTGTGCAAACCTCAAAACCTCCTCACCTGAAGGTAAGGCAAGAACTGGCGCCGACGTAAGCAGTCGCTTCAACTCCATGAAGCTCTGCTCACACTGCTCCGACCACTCAAACAAAACTCCCTTTCTCGTCAACCGAGTCAAGGGTGCAGCAACCTGAGAAAAATCTCGAACAAACCTGCGGTAATAACCTACCAAACCAGAAAGCTACGAGTCTCAAACACAGATCTGGGACTCTCCCACTGCAAAACTGCCTCAACCTTCGCTGGATCCACAGAAACTCCCTCACCTGAGATCACGTGCCCCAAAAAGTGAACCTGTTGTAGCCAAAACTCACACATACTAAGTTTGGCATACAACTGGTGCTCTCGCAAGGTCTGCAACACGATCCTCAGGTGCTCGGCGTGCTCCTCCTCCGAAGCGGAGTACACCAAAATGTCGTCAACAAACACTACGACAAACCGGTCCAAGAACTGGTGGAACACCCGGTGCATTAGATCATGAAGGCTGCTGGAGCATTGGTGAGCCCAAACGGCATCCCAAAAACTTAAAGTGTCCATATCTGGTCCGAAAAGCAGTCCTCTCAATGTCTGAATCTCTAATCCGCAACTGATAGTAGCCTGACCTCAAGTCAATCTTCGAAAAGACACGAGCAGACTGAAGCTGATCAAAGAGATCATCAATCCTAGGTAAAGGATACCTATTCTTGATGGTCACTTGATTTAGCTTCCTATAATCAATACAATCTCAGGCTACCATCCTTCTTCCAGACAAATAAAACAGGTGACCCCACGGAGAAAAGCTAGGACGAATATAGCCCTTCTCCAACAACTCCTCAAGTTGCCTTTCAACTCCCTCAACTCTGCTGCTGCCATACGGTACGGTGCCTGCGCAAAAGGTAAAGTGCCAGGAACCAACTCCAGTAAACTCTATCTCTCTCTGTGGAAAGACCAGGCAACTCTCCGGAAAGACATCCGGAAACTCACACATTACAGGAATGTCTCCCACTCCCGAGGCAATCTGGTCAAGAGTCACTGCAGAAACTAGAAACTAGAAACCCTGACAACCAGAAGCAAGTAACCTCCCTGCCCTCAAAGCAGAAACTAGAAAAGCGAGAAGTAAGAGGTACGATACCCTGGAAGTAGAACGCCGTTGCTCCAGGTATCCGCAAGTGCACCCTCTTCTTCTGGCAATCCATCACTGCACCATACCGCTCTAACCAGTCCATACCCAAAATCACATCATAATCATGTAACTGCAAGGCAAATAGACGGGCTGACAACAATGATCCTGCAACTGCACAGGTACCTCCTCGAGACAGTAGGACGTAAGGACAAAGTCCCCTGTCGACAACTCCACTGCCAACTCAACAGACTCTCCCGAACTCAACTCTCCAAGGGAGTCTAAAAAGTCCTCAGAACACAAAAGAGTGAGAGGCACCGGAATCAAACAAGACTCTAGCTGCAAACCAAAAACTGAAACAGTACCTTCACCAGGTGAGCTGCCTCCGCGTCTGCACGAGTCAAGTGGGTAACACGACCTCTACCTCTCGACCCACCAGAACCTCCAGTCTGCTGACGCTGCTGCACAGGTGTCTGCTGCTGCTGCTCTGCTGCACTCGGGGCTGTGACTGGGTGTTGCTGCGGCACACGAGGTAGCAAAGGACAATCTCGCGCCATGTGACCATCTGGTCACACCGGTAACACTGCCCAGCAAAAGTACGTTGTACCTGCTGCGAAGGCTGACCTGTCGGCTGCTGAACACTCCCAACCGACTACTGACTATGCTCTACCTGCCTCCTACCACGCCGGAACTTCCTCCGTGATCTAACTTCACCGTCGTCCAGTAGAAGTGGACGCGTAGGAAGTCGTAGTCTCGGGGTCGTCTGCACACTACCCTGCTGCTGGCGAGGCTGAGAAGGAACTACCTGTGACTGAACCTCTGCACTCCGAGCACGAGTCCGCAAGGTGTCTGCCTCCAATGCTGCCGCTGTCTGATAGGCCGCATCCAAGCCTGTGACACGAGCAACTATCAGGACCTGCCTGAGCTCTGGCCTCAAGCCTCTCACAAACTGCTGAGTCCTCAGACCCTCATCTCCCATAATCTGCGGAGCATAACGCCCTAGCTCCACAAATCTGGCTCTGTACTGCACCACAGTAGAGTCCCTCAGCTGCAAGTCCAGAAACTGGTACAACCTCTCCGTCCGGACGTAAGTAGGACAGAAGGCTCTCTCAAAAGAAACAACAAACTCCTGCCATAGAATCTATCTAAGTGGGCGAGACTGAAAAGTAGTCTCCACTCAGCGGACCACCAAGTCAACGCCTGCGCCTGCAAATGGTAACTGGCTACAACACTCGCTCCTCTGGAACACACTCCATGGAACGAAAAGTCCGCTACACTGCATCTAACCATGCTCTCGCTACATGGATCAGGCTGGCCCAAAAACTGAGGAGGCTGAAACTGCAAGAACTCCCTAAACACCCTCCAGTACCACCCTGGGGTACCGGCGCGTCACGGTGCTGAGCAACAAACTGAGCCATCCCTCAAGAAATCGAGTCATGTCTAATCCTGAGCTACCTGAGGTGGAGGTGGCGGCGGCGGAACAATACCACTATGTGCGTCCTGTGTCAAAGGCTGCGTCTGCTGAGGTGGCGGAGCATCTCCAACCTCCTGACGAGTCGCCTGCTCGGCTACTCCCTCTCTAGGACGTCGCCTAGGCGCCATAGAACTACACACAGAACAAAAATACACACATAAATATACTAACTAACTCCGGGCTACATAGCTAGACAGATAGCAAGCTACAGCTGCAGCTGTACTCTTTATGCTCTGAGTTAACATGATGGATAGTTTCTTATATATATCATCAGACCAGGCTCTGATACCAAACTGTAACGACCCAGAATCCGCATTACCAGTAACAACCAGTAACCGAATTCTGACCCGCTAACCCACGAGACAAGCTCGGAAGGGTAGGAAGTGAAGTCCGAGGAGACTATATGTAAGAAGATACACATCATGCAAAGCTGTAAAATTCACTATATGAACATCATATACAACCTCAGAGTCTGAGCAAAGTACAGAGTACAAAGTACAACAAAAAGGTACTACTCACTGCAGCTAGGGAGCACCAACACCGGAGTGGCTAGACTCGCTGGAACGGGAGTCGACGAAGACCCACCTGAAAGGGAAGGGAGTGAGTCTCAAGAAAAGAGACCAGTAGGGAAAAGTAACCCCACCGGCAACTGAACTAAAGTGCGGAAAGTAAAAACTGAAAGTAAGTACACGTCGCACCACAACACAAAACTGTAAACCACGTGGCTCAGTAACAACACACTCACACACTCAGCAAGTAGGACTCAGCTAGGGTCTGTGGCTCAGCGTCCCATCACCACAGAGGCTCTCAACCCCAGCCACGTGTGCACACTACAGACGCTCTCTCTCGCATCTGGTCCACGACCGGTTTTTCCCTATGCTTGACCCTAGCGATAGAGAAGGGGCTCCACGGAGACCGGCTCAAAACCACCAAAAGGAGTACGCACAGGACAGAGTCGCACTCGACGTCCTGGCTGACTAGCGGAGGATAACCACACACTAGTCTTCTAGACCGAGTCGCCCACGCCTAGGTAACATAACAGAAACGGGTACATGGTAACGCAACGCGCGTACATCAGACGGAACACACTCAACGTCTGAAACCCCGTACAGCAAGTAAACACCTCGTGCCACAAACAACTACTCAAATGCACAGGTGGAGTCACACTCTAAGCCTGGCCCACTTGTGCTATTAGGGCGGACATCACATGTCAATCGCCTCTAATCACACAACTCAAGTCTGTTGGGAGACAGGGAATTAACGGCCACATCGATTGCCGCCAATATGAGGTAAACGACACTCACCATGTCGTTTATCCTGATTAAACGGCAATCGACCTTGTCGTTTAAATCACCCTGAAGATCTCAACGTCAACAGATGTGGACGTTGATATCTTCAGTCCCCTAAACCCAGAACTGAACCGAATCAGTTCAATGGGCAGCAAAACTCATAACATTCTGACTGATGGAGGGAAAACATCCTCCCATCAATCCACACTACCAGAACATCAGAAACAAACATTCTAACACCTAGATTGTCCAATTTACCCAAAATCCCGGCATGATATAACCCAAACCCTAAACCATGATTTGAACACCAATTCACTTAATTGGACATGCTGGTTTGCTGGGGAAGGTTATAAGGGTTAAGTCCCTACCTCAGAAAGCCTTAAGAATCCCCAAACAGCCACTAATCGCGCCGGATTCCCCTGAAGACTCCGCGTGAATCACACCAAAATCTTGCGTTTCCGCCCGATCTAGCAACGCCACAAGATCTAGGGGCTTCCCACGAGCTCAAATCAACCAACAGGAGCTGCGGAAATCAAGAAAAGCAAAGGTGGAGGGAGGAGAGGAAAGGAGAAAGATAGGTTCTGCTCTCGGGCTGCCTTATTTCAACAGGGCTGGTTAGTCGATGTCAACATCTCTGGTCGCCTACTGAACCGCCTACAGACTGACGTCCAGATCCCATGTCGTTGAGTTCAACATCAGACGTCCACATCGCTGGACGCTGACTTTGACTCAACGGCTAGCCTGGCCGTCAACCACACGGGACCTCTAACAGACCCAATAAGGATCCACTAAGACCCGAGACCTTACAAACTCACTCACTTAGCCTTACCTTGCTCCCCATAGTGTGTGCATGTGTTGACTCAACATTTGAGCAAAACAACATGATATTCACAATCAAGGCAAACATTATACACAAAGCAACATCCATAAACATGTGAGCATGTGAAATTCATTAATTGAAGGAAATGTATATGACAAATTTGAAGAAAATCAAATACCCTATTGTGAAGTGTATAACCTTTATGAAGAAAGAGACTATGGATACTTGGCGGAGGATGTTTCCTCACGCTTAATGATAGTTTCCGAACAAGCTGAACTTGTTCTTTCACTTATCACCATTTGATATATCTCATAGTCACTACTCACAAGGTTTGATTACCTCTCAATTTTGTATTGGATTCATTGAATTTGCATAAACCCAATTCTCTTCTTAGGGATGTGAACCTATCTTCTGACAAAGGTTTGGTAAATATGTCAGCCAGTTGCTTTTCAGTGGGTATGAAGCTAAGCTCCAAGGACTTGTTGGCTACTTCATCTCTCAAGAAGTGATGTCTTATTTCTACGTTTTTAGTCCTTGAATGTTGGATTGGGTTCTTTGAATAGTTGATAGAACTAGTGTTGTCACATAGGATTGGTATGCATCCAATATCAATATTATGGCCGCACAATTGACTCTTAATCCAAAATACTTGTGTCGCACAACTCCCTGCAGCACATATTCTGCCTCTGCAGTGGAGACTGCAACCGAGTGTTGCTTCTTGGATGCCCACGAAACTATGCAACCACCAAGAAATGGATAGTACCCAGTAGTGCTTTTTCTATCAATTTTGCATCCAGCATAGTCAGCATCAGAATATGAAATCAAGTTAAAGTCACTACTTGCTGGAAACCATAAACCCAATTCTTGTGTACCTGAGAGATATCTGAAAATCCTTTTCACTGCAACCAGGTGGCTTTCCTTTATACTAGATTGGTATCTAGCACAAAGGCAAATGTTGAACTGTATATCTGGTCTACTTGCAGTAAGGTAAAGGAGTGAGCCAATCATACCTCGGAATTGCTTTGCATCTACCGTTTACCTTTCTCATCATTTTCCAGTTAATGCTTGTGCTCATTGGAGTTGAGGTAGGTTTGGCTTGTTTAAAATGAAATTTTTTGAGAAGCTCCTTAAAATATTTTTCTTGATTAATGAAGAAGCCGTCTTCATGTTTCTTTACCTGCAAACCAAGAAAGAATTGAAGCTCCCCCATTAGACTCATCTCAAATTTACTGTGCATGTGTTTAGAAAGCTCTTCACACAGTGATGGGTTAGTGGACCAAAAAATGTTATTGTCCACATAAACATGAGTAACAATTATGATTACGAACTTTCTTAGTAAAAAGTGTTTGGTCCACTTTACCTCTTGAGTAGTTTTTACTCACCAAGAAATGCTTAACCTGTCGTACGAAGCTCGAGGTGCCTGCTTCAAACTGTAAAGAGCTTTGTGCAACTATAAACATGGTTAGGCATTTCATTATCTTCAAAACCAGGTGTTTCAGAAACATAGACTTTCACTTTGATGTAGCCATTCAAGAAAACAGTTTTAACATCCATTTGAAAATGATTGAACTTATTTGAGCATGCATATGCTAACAAAATCCCAACTGCTTCAAGCCTAGCTACAGGTTCAAAGGATTCTTCAAAATCTATACCAAATTCTTGGTTATACCCTTTTGCCACCAATCTATCTTTGTTTCTCACCACTTTTCCCTCTTCATTTAGTTTATTCCTAAACACCCATCTTGTGCCTATGACAGAAATTTCAGGGGTTCTAGGAACTAAACTCCAAACATTATTTCTTTGAAACTGACCAAGTACCTCATGCATAGCATCAATCCATGAAGTTTCTTTTAGAGCCTCTTCAACATTTTTAGGTTCCACTTGAGAGACAAAAGCTAAATAATCTTGTTCAACTATGGTCTAATCTGAGACCTAGTTTCAACTTTATCATTTACATCTCCTATCACATTATCAAGTGGGTGATCTTTGGAGTACCTCACATTTGTGATTGTTGAAGGGCCAGGTTGATCTTGAACTTGAGGAAGGTGATCTTGTGGAGGTTGTTCTTGAGGAGGGTTTACTTGAGGAGTTTCACCTTGAGGTTCTTTCTCTTGTGGATCTCTTCACATTCATCATCTTGCTTTTGAAAAGTATACTATCATCATCATCATTGTACCTGCGAAAATATCCACTATTAGTTTTTGGTGCTACTTGCGAATTTCTTTTTGCTTTTGCTTGTTGTTGTTCCCAATTATTGTTCCTTCATCTACATCATCATTCCTGTGTAATTTGAACTGTTAGACTTTGCATGATACTCATCAAATACGACATGTGGAGTTTCTTCCACAGTTCGATTTTTATTATTAAACACTGTATATGCTCTAGAGTGTTCTGAGTATCCGAGAAAAATACCTGGATCACTTTTGGCTTCAAACTTGTCTAAATCGATTTTATCATTGTTATGTATAAACACTTTGGAGCCAAAGACCATGAAATACCCAATACTGGGTTCTTACCTTTTAATAGTTCATAGGGAGTTATCTTCATCATAGGTCATACCATGGCTCTGTAAGTATATAACACGAAGTGTTCACCGCTTCTGCCAAAAACTCTTGAGAGTTGGCTTTCAGCCAGAAGAGTGCGAGCCATTTCCACCTATGTTCTGTTCTTTCTCTCCACTACACCATTTTGTTCTGGAGTCCTTGGAGAGGAGAACATGTGATCTATCCCTGGTGCCTGAAAAAATCAGAAAAGGAGTTGTTATCAAACTCTACCCATGATCAGTGCGGATTGAGCATATCTTATTAACATTCCCATGCTCAATCTTATTAAAGAATTCTTCAAAAACTTTCAGTGGTTCATTCTTGTGAGCCAGAAATTTGACCCAAGTGAACCTAGAGAAATCATCCACAATGACAAAGCCAAAACATTTTCCATTGAGACTAAGTGTTCTTGTAGGTCCAAACAGGTCCATGTGCAACAATTCATACGGTTTGAGGTGATTACAAGTGCTTTTGGTTTGAAAGACTTCTGGGTTTGTTTCCCTATGTACATGCATCACAAAAACTTTCATTTTATTAAAAGAAATGTTAGGAAGTCCACTTACCAACTTTAGCTTCATGATCTTATGCAATACATTATAGCTCGCATGGCCAAGCCTACGATGCCACAAAGTCAACTCATCCTGTTTATTTGCAACAGGACACAAAATTTTGTTTTCTGGTTCTTCTAAATCAACTAGATAAATGTTGTTCACTCTCTTCTAGAAAAATTAAGGCTTCCTATTTTTTATCAACAATTTGACATGCATTAATTTCAAAGATAACTTTATGGCCTTTATCACACAATTGGCTTATGCTGAGTAGATTGTGATTTAGACGATCAACGAATAACACATTGTCTATTGAGTTAGAGGCATACTTACCTACCTTACCTGTGCCAATTATTTAGCCCTTCTTGTTACCTCCAAGACAACTTGACCTCCGTCTTTTTCTACCAACAAACAGAATTTGTCTTTGTCGCCTGTCATGTTCCTCGAGCAGCCACTATCTAAGTACCATTTGTTTTGATTTTGGGCTGCTAGGCATTCCTGCATGGATAGATAGACAAGAGATTTTGGTATCCCAAATTACTTTGGGTCCCAATTTTTCATTCATGCCAAAAAGTAAATGCTTTCGAATCCAAACTTGTTTGACTTTCAATTTGTTCGAGTTATTCCAGCATTGTTTTTCATTGTGCCTAAGTTTCTTACAGAATTGCATGATGAAGATTTTTTCAAAATAGTTGTTTTATTATTTTGATGAACAACATCATTTGAATTTACCCTTTGGTTGCCTGGATGGTTGTCCTTTGGCAGCATGTCTCTAGGCCTGTCGACAGCTCTCTTTGAGCCTGTCGACAGACATATTCTTTTGAACACCTAAGGGCTTTTGTTTGGGTTGTTGTTGCTTACCCTTTTCTTGATTTGCTTGTTTTAGAAGGAACTTGTTGCTTGTGCTTGGACTTGAATCAACAAAGGAAGTTATCAATGTCTCTCCATTTTCTTTTGTTTCACTGGTTGATATCCAAGCCCATGCCTTGTTATATTAAAATTTACACCCAAAATAGCATCAAGATTTTGTTTTGCCTTTACAAATCTTGTGAGATCGTCAGTCTTTTATTTAATTCCTTTTCAGTTTGTTGCAACTTTTTCTTTATTCTTGATATTCATTTTGAAGGCTTCAAGAGAATGCTTTAGACTTTATTTCTTTTTCACTCTCTTGCAATTTTATTTTATGCAATCCATTTCTTCACAGTGAGCTTCCTCATCAATTTTCATAATTTCAATCTCTTTATTAGGATTGCAATGTTCATCATGGATGTGCTATGACCAAGTGAATTGATTTTTTTTTCCAGCGCTTTATTTTCAGACTTATACTCGCAGAATTTTTCAAAAAGCAATGTGTAAGCTTCTTCCCATTCATCTACAATATAGTTCTCAAAGGAAGAGTTTACCTCAGTGGAGTCCTCACTCCTTGCCATTAAGCAGTGAACTTCTTCATCTCCTGAACTGCATGTGAATCCTTGTCATTGTCTTCATCACTCCAAGTTGCCAGCATGGCTTTCTTGAAGGTGAATTTTCTTTCTTCAGTTCTTTTTAGCTCCAGGCATTCTCCTATCATATGCCCTGGTTTCTTGCACTCATAGCACATAATCATGTCAGATTTTTTGTTAGACTCAAATTATTTGAAAAATCTTTCTTTTGAAAAGATTTGGAGTTACCTGAGCCTTTCCTTTTGTACTTAAGAATTTCTTGAATTGTCTAGTGAGCATAGCCATTTCATCGTGCTCACTATCACTAGACATTTCATTGTCATCACTTTCCTATTGCACGTCCTTTTAGGAACTTGAGGAATTTTTGTTGGAGCGTTTTAGAGCAATAGATTTCTTGGATTTCTTCAATTTCTTTCCTCTTTATGTTGTTTCATAGGTCATCAAGGAACCAATTAATTCATCCAATTTCATTTTTGAAAGATCTTTAGAATCCTCAATGACAGTGGCCTTAGTATTCCATGAGGATGGAAGAGATCGAAGTATCTTCCTAACTAAGTCACTTTCTCAGTATTCTTTCTTAAGACCTTTCATCCCGTTGATTATTAACATGAATCTTGCCAACAATCTGATATGGTTTCCTCATTTTTCATTTTAAACATCTCATATTCAGATACTAGCATGCTTGCTTTGGTTTCCCTTACCTCGGACGTACCTTCGTAGATGAGTTCAAGCTTGTCCCACATCTCTTTTGCTGAGGTGCATGTGGAGACTCTTGAATACTACTTGCGATGTACAGCGCACTGCATCATGTTCAATGCGCCCCAGTTGAGAGTTCCTTAGCAATTTGGTCCTTTGACCAAGTCTCTTCATCCTCGGGCAACATATAGCTCCTTTGCGGACGATCTCCCAAAGCTGAAAGTTTTGAGCTCTCAGAAAAACCTGCATTCGATTTTTCCAACAAGGATAGTCAGTGCCATCAAAGAAGGGTGGCCTGGACACTGAATGTCCTTCAGCCATATACCGCTTGTTAGATTCCATGAGATCGAGAATCTCCTAATCGTAAGATCAAGCTTTAAAAGCAATAAATCAGAGAAACCTCGCTCTGATACCAATTGAAAGATGTGCGGAATTGCCTATTACGGTAATCTAGAAGGGGGGTTGAATAGATTACTATCAATTTAAAACACTATGACCTTCTTTCAATGGGGATACAGACTTATCGAAATCTCAAATAGATTTAGAATCGAACCAAGATGGTGTTAATTGTAAGTAGAGAAGAAACAACAATTTATCTAGCGTGTGAAAGACCAACGTGCCTACCAATCATCTAATGTAAAATGTTCAAACCACAGACACGATGATTTAAGGTGGTTCGGAGTACACAACTTGTGTGTCCTACGTCCACCGTCCACACACACACGCAGAAACAACTGCTTATGAGCAAGTTCCACACTACAACTCACACACACACGTTGTCTGATGTGAACACACTATCAGAACAACATATGACATGTGAATGAAGCACAAGGAATGCTTGAATCACAACCACACACACAAAAGTATGAGAATAGGAAAAGACAGGAGTTCTGAGTTGAAAGAACAAATCTAGATGAAGAACTCTTGTCGTTGGTCGTCCAGAAGAACTCCAAGCTTTGTTTGAACGTAGTTCAGTTGATGGAGAAGCTTGAGTGTGGATGGATCGGCTTCAAGTCTGCTCGCAAGATGTTCTTCTTCGCTCTGTACGAAGGCTTGAAGCAGAGCGCAGGGAGAAGCATTCCCTCTTGAGTTTTGCTTAGGGTTTTGGTATTGTGGCTTCTTGCTGCGAAATACCTCTATATGATCTATATATAGTGGTTTCCAAGTATGGAGAGACGTGCTAAAAGGAAACACCATAATATAGAACATATCCAAATCTCGTATCTGAGATTTCTCTTCATCTGTCGACGGGCACTTCATAGCTGTCGACAGCTACTGCACACTACTTGTTTTCCAAAAGCATGTTGTTGCTGGAAGACTAGATCTGTCGACAGGTATTGTCTTATTGTCGACAGGCAGACTTCATCTGTCGACAGGCACATCTTAGCTGTCGACAGGTACTACTTTCTGAGTGCTTCAGAAACTTGTTTTATTCTATCTTGTCCATTTGTCGACAGGTGACTTCTTGGCTGTCGACAGGTGATCACTTGAAGTTTATTTCTTATTCTTTTTCACTTGAATCTTGTTGCTTGGCCTATATGCATTCATACCTACATAAGAAAGACATTCTAAGTGAGATACAATGAATACATAGGTGTTCATCAAAGCATTTGCTCACTTGATAATTTCATTCATGTCTTTAACAAATATGGCATTGTACAAAACATCAATTATAACATTAATTCAATTCACATCATCAAAACATTAATCTCATGTTAACCCAACAAGCTTCTTCATAACAATATCCTCATTGTGGCCATGTGCCATAGCTTCTGGAATAACTTCCTCAGCAACTCTTTCTTGCTCCCCCTGAGTGCGTGATAGAATTCAGCACACTGCTAAGGATGGATCCCACAACTGAAGTGAGGGTGGCAACTTCTGCAATTTGCCCAACGGGCTCAATGTGTTCTAGAAGAATGTCCTCAATCCTGCTTGAGCTGACGACATGTGCTTCAATGTTGACTTCTGTTGTAATTTCCTGAACATCTGCTACTGCTGCTGCTTGGTTTCTTATACTATTGGAATTTCTTCCTGACCACTTCCTGCTGCTCTTGGATTGCATGCACTTTTGCCCTGGCGTCTTGATCATCTTGAACTACTAGTGATGTTGCTACTGCCTTTGCAGGAACTGCTTCATCTTGGACGTCTAGGGCCTCACCAATAATGTCCTCGCCCTTAGATATTGAGGTTTTGTCCAAATCCCAGCTACCAGGGAAAAACCACTCTTCTTTAAATTTCTGCTCCAAATGGCCTGGCCCATCTTTTCAGAAACTGCCCCATTTAAACTCACTCCATAATGCTGGAATATCTTTGTAGTAAATGGGCATAAGGAAGAGACACATTCAACCTACTTTTCTTGTCCCATATTTGAGCTGTTGCAAATTTCATCCGCTCAATGATCACCTCTGTCATGTTTATACTTTGGTTCTGATAGCCCAGAACATCATGTCGGAGTCTGCCTTGGTGCATGTAGAGAAGGTGGCACTCCGGAGCACCAGAATTTGACAAACTATGAAGTGCAGGATCCTATTGAATGCATTTAACTGATTAATATCGTATTTCCATCCTTGAGCTTATACTCCAGACCAACGATTCCCATACCCTTCACCTGAATCTACACAATTTATCCCACTGTGGCCGATGGTAGAGACTCCAAACAAAGATTCCCCAAAGCTCATATGTAATGCAAATATGGATTCCTTTGACCAAGGATGTCAAGGACCCGTATTCCTCATACTTCAGACAGACAAAAAAGGCTTTAACCAGGTTCGGAAAACTTGCCTCTGAGAGTGTTGCCATCTTGGTCAACTTCATTCTCTACATGGCTACCACGATGCTGTGCATCCCATTCTTCTCCAGATCAGCAACATCCACTACCTTGTTGCCGCACATCTTCGTCTTCACAGTTGTATACCTTTCCTGCTGCTTTGCGGTGAGGAAAGCAGCCCCATAGCCCCGATAGAGCCGGAAACTCAGATACGACCATGGTTTTGAATGGGAAAATGTTCTGGATGGTTGTAAGGAAGATTGGAGCAAAATCCCTAGGGAGATTTTTGGGGGAAGGGATGGAAGCTTTGAAATCGCCTGAAGTTGATGCCGGAGTCGATAGGGTTTATCGTCTCAGGCAAGTTGAAAGAGATGAGAGCGGGAGGTGAATTGTTGTGACATAGATTTCGGGTTTTAGCAGATAAAGATAAAGTGACTTTTGACAGGATGACACCATAAATGTGGAAAACGACAAAAAGGGACAAGTTCGAAATGAAAATACTTTTAAAATAATGAACCATCACAGATATCTATGATCCAAGCACTTTAAAGATTTCACTTAATTTCTGGGGAGAGAAACAAATAGTTGATGTTCGGAAATAATCATTATTTTAGTTATTTACAGATAAATCTATCACAAATTACACATGCCTAATTCCTTCTAAGAGATGTAAATCTCTCTTCAGGTAAGGCTTTTGTGAAGATATCTGCTAATTGATTTTGAGTATCTATAAATGAAATGTCTATATTACCGTTAGCTACATGATCTCGAATGAAATGGTATCTGACCTCAATATGCTTTGTCCTTGAGTGCTGCACTGGATTTTTGGTGAGATTAATTGCACTGGTGTTGTCGCACAACAAGGGAATTGTCATGATGTGTAGTCCATAGTCCTCAAGTTGTTGTTTAATCCATAGGAGTTGTGTACAGCGGCTTCCAGCAGCCACGTACTTAGCTTCAGCTGTTGACAGTACTACTGAATTTTTCTTCTCTGAGGACCATAAAATCAGACATCCTGCAAGAAATTGACAACATCACTAGTGCTTTTCCTATCTATCATGCATCTAGCGTAATCAGCATCAGAGTATCCTACTAAAATTATTTCACATGATTTTGGGTACCACAATCCTATATCATGATCTAGCTATGTATTTAAAAATACGTTTGACACTAATTAAATGAGACTCTCTAGGTCTGCCTGATACCTAGCACACATGCATACACTAAACAATATATTCAGGTCTACTTGCTATCAAAAAGTAATGAACCTATCATACCTCTGTAGAGCTTTCGGTCTACTTGTTAGCATCCTTGTCACTGTCTAGCCTTGTAGATGCGCTCATTGGTGTTGATAGTGGCTTGGCGTTTCAAAACCAATTTCTTTAGTAGCTCTTTGGTGTACTTGCTTTGACAAATGTAGGAGCCTTCTTTCCTTTCTGATTTGCAATCCAAGGAAATAATTAAGTTCCCCCATCGTGCTCATTTCAAATTCTCCCTACATGAGTTTTCAAAATACTTGTAAAGAGATTCGTCAGTAAAACCAAATATTTTATCGTCTACATAGATTTGAACAAGTAACACATTTTAACTTTAGACTTAATGAATAATGTGCTATTTACTTTTTCTCTAATAAATCCATGGTTTAACAAAAATGCACTTAATCGTTCATACCATGATCTAGGTGCTTGTTTCAAACCATATAAAGCCTTGTGCAATTTAAATACATGATATGAAAAATCGATATCATCAAAAACGAGAGGTTGTTCTACATAACTTCCTCCTTTATGTAACCATTTAGAAAAGATGATTTACATCCATTTGAAATAGTTTAAATCCAATACTGATGCATAAGTAAGTAAAATCCTAATTGCCTCAAGTTTGGCTACTGGTGCATAGGTTTCATCGAAATCGATGCCTTCCTCTTGAGAATAGCCTTGAGCTACCAATCTGGTCTTGTTTCTAGTGATCATGCCAGCTTCATCTAATTTGTTCCTGAACACCCATTTGGTGCCAATCACAGGATGAACTGATGGTCTCGGAACAAGGGACCATACTTGGTTTCTCTTGAACTGATTAAGTTCTTCTTGCATAGCTAATATCCAAGATTCACTAGACAGTGCTTCATTGATTGTCTTAGGCTCTATTTGAGATACAAAGGCTAAATAATCACATGGGATACGTTACTCTAGTTCTTACCCCAACCGATAGATCTCCAATAATGTTATCCAATGGGTGATTCTTCTTGTATCTCCATTCTCTTGGAAGATTATCATGTGATATATCTTTTTACTATAGATCTTCCAAGGGTGGATCTTCCTTGTCCTCGATGGATGTGTTCTTTAAATTCTTGGACAATTCATCTGGATCATCAACATCACTATTACTTCCTTTCTCAAGGAACGGTTAGTTTCATTAAAGATAACATATACTGTTTGTTCAATTAGTAAACTATGCTTATTAAATACTCTATAACCTTTGGGTTTAGAAGCATACCACATAAAATAACTTCATCGGATTTGGAGTTTAGCTTACCAATATCCTTTTCTGTTGTTGTGAATGAAGCATGGACATCCAAAAGTTCTGAAATGACTAATCTATGGCTTCTTCTGCTTGAATAGCTCGAATGAAGTCTTCTTCAGGATTAGCCTGATCATCACTCTGTTGAATATATAGCAAGCTATGTTGATGGCTTCGACCCAAATACCTTGGCAAAGTATATTCTGACAACATAGTCCTTCCCATATCGAATAAGGTTATGTTCTTCCTCTCAGTAACTCCATTTTGCTGAGGTGTTTTTTCTCATGCTCTGACGCAGAATATCGGAACGCGAGGCAGTTGCAAGTAAACGGGTACAGAGCAAGTACTAGACATCAAACCATTGCACAAGAATATTACTAAAGATAATTCTTCTCATTAATAACTTCCGAATGTCTAGTTACAACCACTAATATCAGAGCCATTCTATAGGGTCCAATTACATTGAAATAAAAGTAAATGACTAAACTAAGACTCTAAATAACTCTAGGATGCTAGGGTACTTGTGACTTCACTCCTAGTCCTTCCCGTCCTCTTGAGTGTATGGGTCATGATGAACAGTCCATCCCCATGTACTTTTAAATTAATTACATGCTTATTTTGGTGATAATCAAAACACTGTCAAAAGTTTTTCTAACTATGTTTTATTTAGCCTTAAGCACAGGAAATACCCAAAGAAAGTCAAGCATTTGTGGTAGTACTTACATACATTGTTTCAGAAGAGCTATAACGATTCCTTCATTAACTGTAACGATTTCCTCACAAGCTGTAACGATTTACTTGAAAGATTGAATAACCTTGTTGTATAACACAAGTCGATGTTATAACGACTATGTAAGTTATCGTAACGACTTCTCAGAAGTTATAACGACTTGCTCATTATAACGATTCTGTAAGCGTCATCGTAACGATTTCGTTAGAAAAGTTATAAAGACTTGCTCGTCAAACGATTTCTTTAGAAAGTTATAACGACTTGCTCGTCATAACGATTCTGTAAGTCATCGTAACGATTTCTTTAGAAAGTTATAA
>JACBKR010000685.1:0-79694 GCA_014218235.1 Colocasia esculenta
ACAAAGCCTCACAACTTGCGAAAACACCTGAAACATAGACTAATGGGCCACACACTGGCCACCAAACCCGCTAAGCAAGGATCCTCGTAGATCCGAAAAAATGTGCGATGTTACAAGGAAAATGTTGGTTGTGTTGTTGGGTGTCTTCGTGAAATGTCAATCTTAAAATCTAAGCATTAAAGTGACTGGAATATGGGTATATGGTAAGAGGTAGGTAACAAAGGTACTTGTTGCCAATAAATATTAGGCGGCAATTGATCATGTCCCTAGCGGACAATGCAGACGTGCTTCTTGCATCTCTAGTTGTCTGCCCAACAGTAGAATTTTCAGCATGTGCCTTTTCCTTTATAATCCCATCGATCTGTTAATGCCAAATAGTCTTAGGGGCAGTTGGTATTGAGATAGATAAAAAATAAATTGAGAATATTTCTAAAATATTGAAGATATTCTCACTCTATTCTCGATCTATCCTAATATCAAATATGTTCTTAGAGAACAACTTCCTACCCACACTCAAGCAGATAAATGTCACTCATTCCAAACATGTGTAGGTGAAACCCACTCACATATGTCACTCATTCCAAGCACGGAAGCTTAGGCCATACTTTCAGTCCCATCCAATTACGGTCCTTACCGACCAGCCGCTGAAGCTTATCCTTCAACGCCAAGAGGCTTCCGGCAGGCTCATCAAATGGGCCATCGAGCTTGGAGAATTTGACATCAGCTACCGCCCGAGGACATCCATTAAGGCACAAGCTCTGGCGGACTTCGTGGCGGAATGTACCCTGCCAACCAAGCAGGATCCCCCGTTAGCAGACGAGCCTCCATGGGAGCTCTATGTTGACGGATCATCCTGCGTAGCGGGAAGCGGAGCTGGCCTAGTGCTCACTTCTCCAGAAGGCCTCGAGTTCCAGTACGCCCTCAGGTTCCGCTTCACTGCCTCTAACAATGTAGCGGAGTACGAAGCCCTCCTGTCCGGAATCTGAATGGCTAGGCACCTTGGGGCGCTTCGACTGCGGGTCTTCAGTGATTCGCAGTTGGTGGCTAGTCAGGTGAACGGGCACTTTGAAGTGAGGGAGCTCCGCATGGCGCAATACCTTCAACAGGTCAAGAGCCGATCAGAAGGTCTCCTCTACTTCGAAGTTATACACGTCCACGAGAGCAAAATGTTCGAGCCGATGCACTCGCCAGGTTGGCATCCTCAGGCGACATCGCCCCCTCTCGCTCCGTGTTCATAGAAGAGCTCGCCTCGCCGAGTATCGAGGTAGACATAGCAGTTATTGAGGCTGGTCCCCCAGTGCCAAGTTGGATGGACCCCCTCATAGCCTACATGCTTCGAGGAGAGCTTCCTCCCGACCAAGGTGAAGCTCGTAAAATCAAGCTGCGCTTCCAGAGGTTCACCCTCATCGAAGGCCAACTATACCAGTGATCTCTGTCGAGGCCCCTTCTCCGATGCCTCAGTCCAGCAGAAGCAACTTCGGCCATCAAAGAAGTCCACGAGGGGTTGTGCGGAAGCCACCTGGGGGGCAGAACGTTGGCGTGTAGTACTATTTGAGCAGGATTCTAGTGGCCTTCCTTGCAAAAGGACTGCATGTCCTTTGCCAAAAAGTGTCTGAAATGCCAGAAGTTCGGGCAGCTCATTAAGCAGTCAGCCGAACAATTGCATACCCTGTTCGAACCACGCCCTTTCGCCAGATGGGGGATTGACATCCTGGGTCCGTTCCCAGTGACCCAGGGGCGAAAGAAGTTCCTATTCGTGGCTATCGACTACTTTACTAAGTGGATCGAAGCGGAACCCGTTGCCGCGATCACTGACCAGGCCGCGTGGAAGTTTGTCTGGAAGAACATCCTCTACGGTTTGGAGTTCCAAAGGTGATCACTTCGGACAACGGGAAACAGTTTGACAGCACATACTTCAAGCAGAAGTGCTCCGAGCTCGGCATCTATAACCACTTCACCTCAGTTGCACATCCCCAGGCAAACGGTTTGGTTGAGAATGCCAACCGAACATTGCTACATGGGATACACACAAGAGTTGAAACCGCAGGAGGATCATGGATCGAAGAGCTCCCCAACGTGCTGTGGTGTCACCGAACTACTGCTCGAGTAGCCACCGGAGAAACTCCTTTTCATCTAGCCTACCGCACCGAAGCGGTAGTACCTTTAGAGGTAGCTCTTCCTACTGTCTGAACTACTCATTTCTACGAAGCTGCCAACAATCAAGCGCTCAGGGAGAACCTAGACATGCTTGGTGAACGACAAAGAGACGCCAGCATCAAACTAGTCTCCTACCAACAGCGGATGGCTCAATATTACAACTCCCGAGTTCGGGAACGACACTTTTTAGAAGGAGATCTTGTTCTCCGCCGCTGCTCGGCATCAGACCCCCGAAAAGCAGTCAGCAAACTTGCCCCCAAGTGGGAAGGACCTTATCAGGTCACCCAGGTTCTCGGAAAAGGCTCCTATAAGCTAACTACTACTAGTGGCGAGGTCATACCCAGAACCTGGCATGTATCCAACTTGAAGGCTTACTATTTATAAAAGCCTGGTGTTCGGAGTTTAAACTTTGCTATCGTTCTAATTGGTCTGTCGGAGTTATTCGGGTACCCCTAGTCAAAGCTTTTAAGCTTGGAACTAGCGTGACACCCAAAAAACTATAGGTGTTAAACGAACCCCAGGTAAGGACTCCGGTCCCTAGGAACCTGCGCGGTATTCGTGAGCCCCATAACGACAAACGAACCTGGTTCGAACAGAGCACTGCGAAAGCATTGACACAAAAGGGTTGTATTTTCATTCTTGCAGAGAAAAAAAGTACAAAAGGCCCTGAAGACCACTTACAAAAAGAAGAGCAAAAATAGCCTAAGAAGACTTCTCGGGGAGAACTTGTTTGGAGGGACCTGCCGCGTCGGTAGGATATCTTCCTGCCCGGAAGACGGAATAACGAACCCTGTCTAGGCGTTCGTCTCCTGTGCGGCGATGACACTCTTGAACGGCTACATCGAAGGCTTCCTTGGCATATTCGTCTGTCACCAGTCCTCGCATGCGCTCCTCCTCGGCAGCCAATCCGACCTTGCAGCAGAGTGCGCCGTACTGCTCCAGGTCCTCCTTGAAATCTGGCCCAGCTTTATACTTGGTGACTCCCCTCTCCTCGGCTTCCGTTAAGACCTTCGAAAGCGCCTCCTTTTCAGCTCGGACCACGGTCAGGTCCAACTCGGAGGCTCGGAGTGCCACTTGAAGCCCGTCGATCTTCTTTGTAAGCTCGGCCTCGCGAGCCTTGTGCTGCGTCTGAAGATCTTCGTAGAAGACGAACTCCGCCTCCCACATTTGTTGATGGCCTTGTGACCTCAGAGCGAGGTCCTTCAGCACTGCCAACGAACATGTGACGTCGTCCACCAACGTATCCACGTCTATCAAGGAATCGTCCGCGCCGATTCCCTTTTGACAAACCTCCTCAGAGCGTCTGGGAGTCACCTCCGGACTCAGCTCTTGGCACTGCGCCACCCTGTCCAGATAAGATGCGGAAGGGCAGGCGGGGAGGTTCCTGGGTGCGCCCCCTTCGAGGCGTCCCAATGCTGCTTCCAAGGCTGCTGCCAATGGCCTTGCATCATGCCCTGTCAGCGTCGCTTCCAATTGGAGAGTTCGGTCCCCATTGTCCCCGGTAGTGGCGTCGGTTTGGGGCAAGACAGAGTCCCCTGTGGCGTCAGCGACATCGTCGGTACCACATTTGCTGCCGCCTCTCGGTCCGTTGTCGTGATAGGGGACATCAGAGACCTTCTCTCCTCTATCTCCTCCGCCTACTTGGTTCTATCCTCATCTGAAACGGCTTGCGTATGGTGCTCTGTCGTCCCAGAAGAAGAAATGGCAGCAACTACGATCTCATCTGCTGCGCTTGGTCTACCAACCGCAGCAACCGGGCTTCCGCGGTAACACCCCCTCTCTTCGGCCCACTGTGGGGCCTTGGTGTGTAGCGGTCTCCATCTGCTCCTCGAATTCTTCTTCGAATGGTCGCTCACGACCACCAAACCCATCTCTGCGTTCATCCGCTCATCCGTTTGAGGCCTTATGATGGCGCTGCTCGGCCTCGCCACTGAGGCCGCCTTCACTAGCTTCCTTTTCTTCTTTTGGAGCTGGGGCGCAGTCTCTTCTTCAGCCTCTGGAGCCTCCCTCTTCTGGGATGTAGACTCCTTCCGCAGGCTTATTTTCAGGGGCTTCCCCTCGGAAGCCCGGGCGCCACTCTAGTGGCCTACTGCCCCCACAGGCTCTGGGTGCTCAGCAATCACCGCCACCGCAGGACGGCCCACGACCTCTACAGGCGCTGGAACTGTTGACAGGATGGCATCAGTGCTCAAGCAGGTCAGGTAGGATGTGACCTGGATCTGCTCGGCATAGTCTTCCATGGCCTCTCTATCGCGTCCAGCGGCCAATTCCTCAGCAGCTGCACGGAAGGAGAGTCAGAACAAGCCATAATCAAATCGAGGTAAAAGCTGAGAGCAATACTTACTCCATGGGCAGCTCAGGCCATCCTTGACGAGACGGAACTCCGTCAAGTAGCATTCAGTGTTCCGTACGGAGGCCATGTTCAAGCTGTCGGAGGCTAGCGCCTCGTCCTGAATCAACATGGGGTAGCGCTCTTTTCGCGGCATCCGAACATGGGTGGGGAACCCCCACTCTGGAGCGTTTGTCCGGAGACCAACGAAGAACCCCCGATGCATCCACCACTATAAGAAAAAGCGGATTTTCCGACGAATGAATCCGTCGAAAATCCGACGGCAATCCGTCAGAACGTGATCCTTCCGACAGATTTCCGTCCGAAGCTCGTCGGAAATGCTCCGTCGGCAAATGTTGGTCAGAAATTACCGACGGAAGAGAATTCCGTCGGAAATCAATCGGAAAACTCCGACGGAAAAATCCGTCGAAAATACTGTCAGAAATACCGTCCGTATTTACCGACAGACAGTCCATCGGTAAATCAGTAAACCCGTCGGAAAGTCCGTCAGAACCATAGACGGAATTACCGATCGATGTTTTCCGTCGGTAATTAGAATTTTCGACGGACATTTATCCGTCGGAAAATCCGTCGGAATGTGCAGTATATATATTTTAAAAAATTAACAAATAAAAAAGATTTTTCAAACCTGCTACAAAATTCATAAATTTCACAAATACTCACGATCAACATAAAATCATAAAATACAATAAATATAAAACCATACAAAATAATAAATATAAAAAATCAAGACAGATTTGCTGGAACGTCTGCTGTCCCTGCCTCGTCATCGTCAAGTGCCGGAGATGGATCCTATATTAAAAAATTTAATATGAGAAACATTATAATAATTAAACGACATATTATTTTCAAAAATTAAATTTAAAATATGTGGTTATTTCTCAAGTTTAATTAGATAATATTTTTAGATTCATCGTTTCTTGGGTTTTTTTTAGATCCGTCATTTCAATGTCCAACCCAATCCGGAGATCCAAATTGGATTCCGTCAGTTCCCACATGTCACTTTAATCCACCCGGTCGTGTCGGAGAAAACGGCACGCCGATCCGATCCCTATTTGGGATTTTGGACCCCCGGGTTGTGTGTTTTGACCTTTTATATATACTTGGCTGTTTTCTAGATCCGTCATTTCAATGCCCAACCCAATCCGGAGATCCAAACTTGATTCCGTCAGTTCCCACACGTCACTTAACCCACCCGGTCGTGTCGGAGAAAACGGCATGCCGATCCGATCCCTATTTGGGATTTTGGACCACCGGGTTGTGTGTTTTGACCCTTTATATATACTTGGTGTTTTCTAGATCCGTCATTTCAATGCCCAACCCAATCCGAAGATCCAAATTTGATTCCGTCAGTTCCCACACGTCACTTTAACCCACCCGGTCGTGTCGGAGAAAACGGCACGCCGATCCGATCCCTATTTGGAATTTTGGACCCCCGGGCTGTGTGTTTTGACCTTTTATATATACTTGGCTGTTTTTTAGATCCGTCATTTCAATGCCCAACCCAATCCGGAGATCCAAATTGGATTCCGTCAGTTCCACACGTCAGTTTAACCCACCGGTCGTGTCGGAGAAAACGGCACGCTGATCCGATCCCTATTTGGGATTTTGGACCCCCGGGTTGTGTGTTTTGACCCTTTATATATACTTGGATGTTTTTTAGATCCGTCATTTCAATGCCCAACCCAATCCGGAGATCCAAATTGGATTCCGTCAGTTCCCACACGTCACTTTAACCACCCGGCCGTGTCAAAGAAAACGGCACGCCGATCCGATCCTTATTTGGGATTTTGGACCCCCGGGTTGTGTGTTTTGACCCTTTGTATATACTTGGTGTGTTTTTTAGATCCGTCATTTCAATGCCAAACCCAATCCGGAGATCCAAATTGGATTCCGTCAGTTCCAACACGTCACTTTAACCCACCCGGTCGTGTCGGAGAAAACGGCACGCCGATCCGATCCCTATTTGGGATTTTGGACCGCCGGGTTGTGTGTTTTGACCCTTTATATATACTTGCCTGTTTTTTAGATTCGCCATTTCAATGCCCAACCCAATCCGGAGATCCAAAATGGATTCCGTCAGTTCCCATACGTAACTTTAACCCACCCAGTCTTGCCGGAGAAAACGGCACGCCGATCCGAACCCTATTTTGGGATTTTGGACCGCCGGGTTATGTGTTTTGACCCTTTATATATACTTGGCTATTTTTTAGATCCGTCATTTTAATGCCCAACCCAATCCGGAGATTCAAATTGGATTCCGTCAGTTCCCACACGTCACTTTAACCCACCCGGTCGGGTCGGAGAAAACGGCACGCCGATCCGATCTCTATTTAGGATTTTGGACCCCCAGGTTGTGTGTTGTGACCCTTTATATATACTTGGCTGTTTTTTAGATCCGTCATTTCAATGCCCAACCCAATCCGGAGATCCAAATTGGATTCCGTCAGTTCCCACACGTCACTTTAACCACCCGGTCGTGTCGAAGAAAACGGCACGCCGATCCGATCCCTATTTGGAATTTTCGACCCCCGGTTAACCCACCCGGTCGTGTCGGAGAAAACAGCACGTCGATCCGATCCCTATTTGGGATTTTGGACCCCCGGGTTGTATGTTTTGACCCTTTAATATACTCTACTGTTTTTTAGATCCGTCATTTCAATGACCAACTCAATCCGGAGATTCAAATTGGATTCCGTCAGTTCCCACACGTCACTTAACCCACCCGGTCGTGTCGGAGAAAACGGCACGCCGATCCGATCCCTATTTGGGATTTTGGACCCCCGGGTTGTGTGTTTTGACCCTTTATATATACTTATGTGTTTTTTAGATCCGTCATTTCAATGCCCAACCCAATCCGGAGATCCAAAATGGATTCCGTCAGTTCCCACACGTCACTTTCACCCACCCGGTCGTGTCGGAGAAAACGGCCCGCCGATCCGATCCCTATTTGTGATATTTGACCCCCGGGTGTGTGTTTTGACCCTTTATATATACTTGGGTGTTTTTTAGATCCGTCATTTCAATGTCTAACCCAATCCGGAGATCCAAATTGGATTCCGTCAGTTCCCACACGTCACTTTAACCCATCCGGTCGTGTCGGAGAAAACGGCACGTCGATCCGATCCCTATTTGGGATTTTGGACCCCCGGGTTGTGTGTTTTGACCATTTATATATAATTGGGTATTTTTTAGATTCGTCATTTCAATGCCCAACCCAATCCGAAGATCCAAATTGGATTCCGTCATTTCCCACACGTCACATTAAACCACCCGGTCGTGTCGGAGAAAACGGCACCGATCCGATCCCTATTTGGGATTTTGGACCCCGGGTTGTGTATTTTTACCCTTTATATATACTTGGCTATTTTTTATATCCGTCATTTCAATGCCCAACCCAATCCGAGGATCTAAATTGGATTCCGTCAGTTCCCCCCGTCAATTTAACCCACCCGGTCGTGTCGGAGAAAACGGCACGACGATCCGATCCCTATTTGGGATTTTGGACCCCTGGTTGTGTGTTTTGACCCTTTATATATACTTGGATATTTTTTATATCCGTCATTTCAATGCCCAACCCAATCCGGAGATCCAAATTGGATTCCGTCAGTTCCACACGTCACTTTAACCACCCGGTCGTGTCGGAGAAAACGGCACGCCGATCCGATCCCTATTTGGTATTTTGCACTCTCGGGTTGTGTGTTTTGACCCTTTATATATACTTGGCTATTTTTAGATCCGCCATTTCAATGCCCAACCCAATTCGGAGATCCAAATTGGATTCCGTCAGTTCCCACACGTCACTTTAACCCACCCGGTCGTGTCGGAGAAAACGGCACGCCGATCCGATTCCTATTTGGGATTTTGGACCGCGGGTTGTGTGTTTTGACCATTTATATAAACTTGGCTGTTTTTTAGATCCGTCATTTCAATGCCCAACCCAATCCGGAGATCCAAATTGGACTCCGTCAGTTCCCACATGTCACTTAACCCACCGGTCGTGTCGGAGAAAACGGCACGCCGATCCGATCCCTATTGGGATTTTGGACCCCCGGGTTGTGTGTTTTGACCCTTATATATACTTGGGTGTTTTTTAGATCCGTCATTTTAATGCCCAAACCAAAACGGAGATCCAAATTGGATTCCGTCAGTTCCCACATGTCACTTTAACCCACCCGGTCGTGTCGGAGAAAACGACATGCCGATCCGATCCCTATTGGGATTTTGGACCCCCGGGTTGTGTGTTTTGACCCTTATATATACTTGTGTGTTTTTTTGATCCGTCATTTCAATGCCCAACCCAATCCGGCGATCCAAATGGATTTCGTCAGTTCCACACGTCACTTTAACCCACCCGTCGTGTCGGAGAAAACGGCACGCCGATCTGATCCCTATTTGGGATTTTAGACCCCGAGTTGTGTGTTTTGACCCTTTATATATACTTGGCTGTTTTTTAGATCCGTCATTTCAATGCCCAACCCAATCCGGAGATCCAAATTGGATTCCGTCAGTTCCCACACACTTTCACCCACCCGGTCGTGTCGGATGAAACGGCACGCCGATCCGATCCCTATTTGGGATTTTGGACCCCCGGGTTGTGTGTTTTGACCCATTATATATACTTGGGTGTTTTTTAGATCCGTCATTTCAATGCCCAACCCAATCCGGAGATCCAAATTGGATTCCGTCAGTTCCCACACGTCACTTTAACCCACCCGGTCGTGTCGGAGAAAACGGCACGCCGATCCGATCCCTATTTGGGATTTTGGACCACCGGGTTCTGTGTTTTGACCCTTTATATATACTTGGGTATTTTTTATATCCGTCATTTCAATGTCCAACCCAATCCGGAGACAAATTGGATTTCGTCAGTTCTCACACGTCACTTTAACCCACGGTCGTGTCCGGAGAAAACGGCACGCCGATCCGATCCCTATTTGGGATTTTGGACCCCCGGGGTGTGTTTTGACCATTATATATACTTGGGGTTTTTTAGATCCGTCATTTCAATGCCCAACCCAAGGAGATTCAATTGGATTCCGTCAGTTCCCACACGTCACTTTAACCCACACGGTCGTGTAGGAGAAAACGGCACGCCGATCCGATTCCTATTGGGATTTTGGACCGCGGGTTGTGTGTTTTGACCATTATAAATTTGGCTGTTTTTTAGATCCGTCATTTCAATGCCCAACCCAATCCGGAGATCCAAATTAGATTCCGTCAGTTCCCACATGTCACTTTAACCTACCGGTCGTGTCGGAGAAAACGGCACGTCGATCCGATCCCTATTTGGGATTTTGGACCCCCGGGTTGTGTGTTTTGACCCTATATATACTTGGATATTTTTTAGATCCGTCATTTCAACGCCCAACCAATCCGGAGATCCAAATTGGATTCCGTCAGTTCCACACGTCACTTTAACCCACCGGTCGTGTCGGAGAAAACGGCACGCCGATCCGATCCCTATTTGTGATATTTGACCCCCGGGTTGTGTGTTTTGACCCTTATATATACTTGGGTGTTTTTTAGATCCGTCATTTCAATGTCTAACCCAATCCAGAGATCCAAATAGGATTCTGTCAGTTCCCACACGTCACTTTAACCCACCCGGCGTGTCGGAGAAAACGGCACGCCGATCCGATCCCTATTTTGGATTTTGGACCCCCGGGTTGTGTGTTTTGACCATTTATATAATTGGGTATTTTTTAGATACGTCATTTCAATGCCCAACCCAATCCGGAGATCCAAATTGGATTCCGTCAGTTTCCACATGTCACTTTAACCCACCCGGTCGTGTCGGAGAAAACGGCACGCCGATCGATCGATCCTATTTGCGATTTTGGACCCCCGGTTGTGTGTTTGACCCTTTATATACTTATGTGTTTTTTAGATCCGTCATTTCAATGCCCAACTCAATCCGGAGATCCAATTGGATTCCGTCAGTTCCCACAAGTCACTTTAACCCACCCGGTCGGGTGGAGAGAAACGGCACGCCGATCCGATCCCTATTTGGGATTTTGGACCCGCGGGTTGTGTGTTTTGACCTTATATATACTTGGGGGTTTTTAGATCCGTCATTTCAATGCCCAACCCAATCAGGAGATCCAAATGGATTCGTCAGTTTCACATGTCACTTTAACCCCCCGGTCGTGTCGGAGAAAACGGCACGCCGATACGATCCCTATTCATGTTTGGACCCCCGGGTTGTGTGTTTTGACCTTTATATACTTATGTGTTTTTTAGATCCGTCATTTCAATGCCCAACTCAATCCGGAGATCCAAATTGGATTCCGTCAGTTCCCACACGTCACTTTAAACACCCGGTCGTGTCGGAGAAAACGGCACGCCGATCCGATCCCTATTGGGATTTTGGACCCCCGGGTTGTGTTTTTTGACCTTTATATACTTGGGTGTTTTTTAGATCCGTCATTTCAATGCCCAACCAATCCGGAGATCCAAATTAGATTCCGTCAGTTCCACACGTCACTTTAACGTACCCGGTCGTGTCGGAGAAAACGGCACGCCGATCCGATCTCTATTTAGGATTTTGGACCCCCAGGTTGTGTGTTGTGACCCTTATATATACTGGCTGTTTTTTAGATCCGTCATTTCAATGCCCAACCCAATCCGGAGATCCAAATTGGATGCCGTCAGTTCCACACGTCACTTTAACCCACCCGGCGTGTCGAAGAAAACGCACGCTGATCCGATCCCTATTTGGGATTTTCGACCCCCGGTTAACCACCCGGTCGTGTCGGGGAAAATGGCACGCGATCCGATCCCTATTGGGATTTTGGACCCCCGGGTGTGTGTTTTGACCCTTTATATATACTTGGGTGTTTTGTTTGATCCGTCATTTTAATGCCCAACCCAAACCGGAGATCCAAATTGGATTCCGTCAGTTCCCACATGTCACTTTAACCCACCCGGTCGTGTCGGAGAAAACGGCACGACGATCCGATCCCTATTTGGGATTTTGAACCCCGGGGTGTGTGTTTTGACCCTTATATTACTTGGTGTTTTTTAGATCCGTCATTTTAATGCCCAACCCAATCCGGAGATCAAATGGATTTCGTCAGTTCCACACGTCACTTTAACCCACCCGGTCGTGTCAGAGAAAATGCACGCCGATCCGATCCCTATTTTGGATTTAGGGACCGAGTTGTTGTGTTTTGACCCTTTATATATACTTGGCTGTTTTTTAGATCCGTCATTTCAATGCCCAACCCAATCCGGAGATCCAAATTGGATTCCGTCAGTTCCACACGTCACTTTCACCCACCCGGTCGTGTCGGATAAAATGGCACGCTGATCCGATCCCTATTTGGGATTTTGGACCCCCGGGTTGTGTGTTTTGACCTTTATATATACTTGGGTGTTTTTTAGATCCGTCATTTCAATGCCCAACCCAATCCGGAGATCCAAATTAGATTCCATCAGTTCCCACACGTCACTTTAACGCACCCGGTCGTGTCGGAGAAAACGGCACGCCGATCCGATCTCTATTTAGGATTTTGGACCCCCAGGTTGTTGTGTGTGACCCTTTATATATACTTGGCTGTTTTTTAGATCCGTCATTTCAATGCCCAACCAATCCGGAGATCCAAATTGGATGCCGTCAGTTCCCACACGTCACTTTAACCCACCGGCGTGTCGAAGAAAACGGCACGCTGATCCGATCCCTATTTTGGATTTTCGACCCCCGGTTAACCCACCCGGTCGTGTCGGGGAAAACGGCACGCCGATCCAATCCCTATTTGGGATTTTGGACCCCCGGGTTGTGTGTTTTGACCCTTTATATATACTTGGGTGTTTTGTTTGATCCGTCATTTTAATGCCCAACCCAAACGGAGATCCAATTGGATTCCGTCAGTTCCACATGTCACTTTAACCCACCCGGTCGTGTCGGAGAAAACGGCACGACGATCCGATCCTATTGGGATTTTGAACCCCCGGGTTGTGTGTTTTGAACCTTTATATATACTTCTGTGTTTTTTAGATCCGTCATTTCAATGCCCAACCCAATCCGGAGATCCAAATTGGATTTCGTCAGTTCCCACACGTCACTTTAACCCACCCGGTCGTGTCAGAGAAAATGGCACGCCGATCCGATCCCTATTTGGGATTTTAGACCCCGAGTGTGTGTTTTGACCCTTTATATATACTTTGCTGTTTTTTAGATCCGTCATTTCAATGCCCAACCCAATCCGGAGATCCAAATTGGATTCCGTCAGTTCCCACACGTCACTTTCACCCACCCGGTCGTGTCGGATAAAATGGCACGCTGATCCGATCCCTATTTGGGATTTTGGACCCCCGGGTTGTGTGTTTTGACCCTTTATATATACTTGGTGTTTTTTAGATCCGTCATTTCAATGCCCAACCCAATCCGGAGATCCAAATTGGATTCCGTCACTTCCACACGTCACTTTAACCCACCCGGTCGTGTCGGAGAAAACGGCACGCCGATCCGATCCCTATTTGGGATTTTGGACCACCGGGTTGTGTTTTGACCCTTTATATATACTTGGGTATTTTTTAGATCTGTCATTTCAATGCCCAACCCAATCCGGAGATCCAAATTGGATTTCGTCAGTTCCCACACGTCACTGTAACCCACCCGATCGTGTCGGAGAAAACGGCACGCCGATCCGATCCCTATTTGGGATTTTGGACCCCCGGGTTGAGTGTTTTGACCATTTATATATACTTGGGTGTTTTTTAGATCCGTCATTTCAATGCCCAACCTAATCCGGAGATTCAAATTGGATTCCGTCAGTTCCCACACGTCACTTTAAACCCGGTCGTGTCGAGAGAAAACGGCACGCCGATCCGAACCCTATTTGGATTTTGGACCCCCGGGTTGTGTGTTTTGACCCTTTATATACTTGGCTGTTTTTTAGATCCGTCATTTCAATGCCAACCCAATCCGGAGATCCAAATTGGATTCCGTCAGATCCAACACGTCACTTTAACCACCCGGTCGTGTCGGAGAAAACGGCACGCCGATCCGATCCCTATTTGTGATTTTGGACCCCCAGGTTGTGTGTTTTGACCTTTTATATATACTTGGGTGTTTTTTAGATCCGTCATTTCAATGCCCAACCCAATCCGGAGATCCAAATTGGATTCCGTCAGTTCCCACACGTCACTTTAACCAACCCGGTCGTGTCAGAGAAAACGGCACGCCGATCGATCCCTATTTGATTTTGGACCCCCAGGTTGTGTGTTTTGACCCTTATATATACTTGGCTATTTTTAGATCCGTCATTTCAATGCCAACCCAATCTGGAGATCCAAATTGGATTCCGTCAGTTCCCACACGTCACTTTCACCCCACCGGTCGTGTCGGATGAAACGGCACGCCGATCGATCCCTATTGGGATTTTGGACCCCCGGGTTGTGTGTTTTGACCCATTATATATACTTGGGTGTTTTTTAGATCCGTCATTTCAATGCAAACCCAATCCGGAGATCCAATTGGATTCCGTCAGTTCCCACACGTCACTTTAACCCACCCGGTCGTGTCGGAGAAAACGGCACGCGATCCGATCCTATTGGGATTTTGGACCACGGGTTCTGTTTTGACCTTTTATATATACTGGGTATTTTTTATATCCGTCATTTCAATGTCCAACCCAATCCGGAGATCCAAATTGGATTCGTCAGTTCCACACGTCACTTTAACCCACCCGGTCGTGTCGAGAGAAAACGGCACGCCGATCGATCCCTATTTGGGATTTTGGACCCCCGGGTTGTGTGTTTTGACCATTTATATATACTTGGGGTTTTTAGATCCGTCATTTCAATGCCCAACCCAATCCGGAGATTCAATTGGATTCCGTCGTTCCCACACGTCACTTTAACCCACACGGTCGTGTAGGAGAAAACGGCACGCCGATCCGATTCCTATTTGGGATTTTGGACCACCGGGTTCTGTGTTTTGACCCTTTATATTACTTGGGTATTTTTTATCCGTCATTTCAATGTCCACCCAATCCGGGATCCAAATTGGATTTCGTCAGTCTCACGTCACTTTAACCAACACGGTCGTGTCGGAGAAAACGGCACGCCGATCCGATCCCTATTGGGATTTTGGACCCCCGGGTGGTGTGTTTTGACCATTAATAAATTTGGCTGTTTTTAAGATCCGTCATTTCAATGCCCAACCCAATCCGGAGATCCAAATTAGATTCCGTCAGTTCCCACATGTCACTTTAACCTACCGGTCGTGTCGGAGAAAACGGCACGTCGATCCGATCCCTATTTGGGATTTTGGACCCCCGGGTTGTGTGTTTTGACCCTTTATATATACTTGGATATTTTTTAGATCCGTCATTTCAACGCCCAACCCAATCCGGAGATCCAAATTGGATTCCGTCAGTTCCCACACGTCACTTTAACCCACCCGTCGTGTCGGAGAAAACGGCACGCCGATCCGATCCCTATTTGTGATATTTGACCCCCGGGTTGTGTTTTTGACCCTTTATATATCTTGGGTGTTTTTTAGATCCGTCATTTCATGTCTAACCCAATCCAGAGATCCAAATAGGATTCTGTCAGTTCCCACACGTCACTTTAACCCACCCGGTCGTGTCGGAGAAAACGGCACGCCGATCCGATCCCTATTTGGATTTTGGACCCCCGGTTGTGTGTTTTGACCATTTATATATAATTGGGTATTTTTTAGATACGTCATTTCAATGCCCAATCCAATCCGGAGATCCAAATTGGATTCCGTCAGTTTCCACATGTCACTTTAACCCACCCGGTCGTGTCGGAGAAAACGGCACGCCGATCCGATCCCTATTTGCGATTTTGGACCCCCGGGTTGTGTGTTTTGACCCTTTATATATACTTATGTGTTTTTTAGATCCGTCATTTCAATGCCCAACTCAATCCGGAGATCCAAATTGGATTCCGTCAGTTCCCACAAGTCACTTTAACCCACCCGGTCGTGTCGGAGAAAACGGCACGCCGATCCGATCCCTATTTGGGATTTTGGACCCGCGGGTTGTGTTTTTGACCCTTTATATATACTTGGGGTTTTTTTAGATCCGTCATTTCAATGCCCACCCAATCAGGAGATCCAATTGGATTCCGTCAGTTTCCACATGTCACTTTAACCCCCCGGTCGTGTCGGAGAAAACGGCACGCCGATACGATCCCTATTCATGATTTTGGACCCCCGGGTTGTGTGTTTTGACCCTTTATATATACTTATGTGTTTTTTAGATCCGTCATTTCAATGCCCAACTCAATCCGGAGATCCAAATTGGATTCCGTCAGTTCCCACACGTCACTTTACCCACCCGGTCGTGTCGGAGAAAACGGCACGCCGATCCGATCCCTATTTGGATTTTGGACCCCCGGGTGTGTTTTTTTGACCCTTTATATATACTTGGGTGTTTTTTAGATCCGTCATTTCAATGCCCAACCCAATCCGGAGATCCAAATTAGATTCCGTCAGTTCCCACACGTCACTTTAACGCACCCGGTCGTGTCGGAGAAAACGGCACGCCGATCCGATCTCTATTTAGGATTTTGGACCCCCAGGTTGTGTGTTGTGACCCTTTATATATACTTGGCTGTTTTTTAGATCCGTCATTTCAATGCCCAACCCAATCCGGAGATCCAAATTGGATGCCGTCAGTTCCCACACGTCACTTTAACCCACCCGGCCGTGTCGAAGAAAACGGCACGCTGATCCGATCCCTATTTGGGATTTTCGACCCCCGGTTAACCCACCCGGTCGTGTCGGGGAAAATGGCACGCCGATCCGATCCCTATTTGGATTTTGGACCCCCGGGTTGTGTGTTTTGACCCTTTATATACTTACTGGGTTTTGTTTGATCCGTCATTTAATGCCCAACCCAAACCGGAGATCAAATTGGATTCCGTCAGTTCCCACATGTCACTTTAACACACCCGGTCGTGTCGGAGAAAACGGCACGACGATCCGATCCCTATTTGGGATTTTGAACCCCGGGTTGTGTGTTTTGACCCTTTATATACTTGTGTGTTTTTTAGATCCGTCATTTTAATGCCCAACCCAATCCGGAGATCCAAATTGGATTTCGTCAGTTCCCACACGTCACTTTAACCCCCCGTGTCGTGTCAGAGAAAATGGCACGCCGATCCGATCCCTATTTGGGATTTTAGACCCCCGAGTTGTGTGTTTTGACCCTTTATATATACTTGGCTGTTTTTTAGATCCGTCATTTCAATGCCCAACCCAATCCGGAGATCCAAATTGGATTCCGTCAGTTCCCACACGTCACTTTCACCCACCCGGTCGTGTCGGATAAAATGGCACGCTGATCCGATCCCTATTTGGGATTTTGGACCCCCGGGTTGTGTGTTTTGACCCTTTATATATACTTGGTGTTTTTTAGATCCGTCATTTCAATGCCCAACCCAATCCGGAGATCCAAATTAGATTCCATCAGTTCCCACACGTCACTTTAACGCACCCGGTCGTGTCGGAGAAAACGGCACGCCGATCCGATCTCTATTAGAGTTTTGGACCCCCAGGTTGTGTGTTGTGACCCTTTATATATACTTGGCTGTTTTTTAGATCCGTCATTTCAATGCCCAACCCAATCCGGAGATCCAAATTGGATGCCGTCAGTTCCCACACGTCACTTTAACCCACCCGGCTGTCGAAGAAAACGGCACGCTGATCCGATCCCTATTTGGGATTTTCGACCCCCGGTTACCCCCCCGTCGTGTCGGGGAAAACGGCACGCCGATCCAATCCCTATTTGGGATTTTGGACCCCCGGGTTGTGTGTTTTGACCCTTTATATATACTTGGGTGTTTTGTTTGATCCGTCATTTAATGCCCAACCCAAACCGGAGATCCAAATTGGATTCCGTCAGTTCCCACATGTCACTTTAACCCACCCGGTCGTGTGGAGGAAAACGGCACGACGATCCGATCCCTATTTGGGATTTTGAACCCCCGGTTGTGTGTTTTGAACTTTATATATACTTCTGTGTTTTTTAGATCCGTCATTTCAATGCCCACCCAATCCGAGATCCAAATTGGATTTCGTCAGTTCCCACACGTCACTTTACCCACCCGGTCGTGTCAGAGAAAATGGCACGCCGATCCGATCCCTATTTGGGATTTTAGACCCCCGAGTTGTGTGTTTTGACCCTTTATATATACTTTGCTGTTTTTTAGATCCGTCATTTCAATGCCCAACCCAATCCGGAGATCCAAATTGGATTCCGTCAGTTCCCACACGTCACTTTCACCCACCCGGTCGTGTCGGATAAAATGGCACGCTGATCCGATCCCTATTTGGGATTTTGGACCCCCCGGGTGTGTGTTTTGACCCTTTATATATACTTGGTGTTTTTTAGATCCGTCATTTCAATGCCCAACCCAATCCGGAGATCCAAATTGGATTCCGTCACTTCCCACACCCACTTTAACCCCGGTCGTGTCGGAGAAAACGGCACGCCGATCCGATCCCTATTTGGGATTTTGGACCACCGGGTTGTGTGTTTTGACCCTTTATATATACTTGGGTATTTTTTATCTGTCATTTCAATGCCCAACCCAATCCGAGATCCAAATTGGATTTCGTCAGTTCCCACACGTCACTGTAACCCACCCGATCGTGTCGGAGAAAACGGCACGCCGATCCGATCCCTATTTGGATTTTGGACCCCCGGGTTGAGTGTTTTGACCATTTATATATACTTGGGTGTTTTTTAGATCCGTCATTTCAATGCCCAACCTAATCCGGAGATTCAAATGGGATTCCTTCAGTTCCCACACGTCACTTTAACCCACCCGGTCGTGTCGAGAAAGAAACCACCGATCCGAACCCTATTTTGGATTTTGGACCCCCGGTTGTGTGTTTTGACCCTTTATATATACTTGGCTGTTTTTTAGATCCGTCATTTCAATGCCCAACCCAATCCGAGATCCAATTGGATTCCGTCAGATCCAACACGTCACTTTAACCCACCCGGTCGTGTCGGAGAAAACGGCACGCCGATCCGATCCCTATTTGTGATTTTGGACCCCCGGGTTGTGTGTTTTGACCTTTTATATATACTTGGGTGTTTTTTAGATCCGTCATTTCAATGCCCAACCCAATCGGAGATCCAATTGGATTCCGTCAGTTCCCAACGTCACTTTAACAACCAACCCGGTCGTTCAGAGAAAACGGCACGCCGATCCGATCCCTATTTAGGATTTTGGACCCCCAGGTTGTGTGTTTTGACCCTTTATATATACTTGGCTATTTTTTAGATCCGTCATTTCAATGCCCAACCCAATCTGGAGATCCAAATTGGATTCCGTCAGTTCCCACACGTCACTTTAACCCACCCGGTCGTGTCGAAGAAAATGGCAAGCCGATCCGATCCCTATTTGGTATTTTGGACCGCCTGGTTGTGTATTTTGACCATTTTATATACTTGGGTGTTTTTTAGATTCGTCATTTCAATGCCCAACCAATCCGGAGATCCAAATTAGATTCCGTCAGTTTCCACACAGTCACTTTAACCCACCCGGTCGTGTCGGAGAAAATGGCACGCCGATCCGATCCCTATTTGGGATTTTGGACCCCCGGGTTGTGTGTTTTGACCCTTTATATATACTTGGCTGTTTTTTAGATCTGTCATTTCAATGCCCAACCCAATCCGGAGATCCAAATTGGATTCCGTCAGTTCCCACACGTCACTTTAACCCACCCGTTGTGTCGGAGAAAAGGGCACGACGATCCGATCCCTATTTGGGATTTTGGACCCCCGGGTTGTGTGTTTTGACCCTTTATATATACTTGGGTGTTTTTTAGATCCATCATTTCAATGCCCAACCCAATCCGGAGATCCAAATTGGATTCCGTCAGTTCCCACACGTCACTTTAACCCACCGGTCGTGTCGGAGAAAACGGCACGCCGATCCGATCCCTATTTGCTATTTTGGACCCCCGATTGTGTGTTTTGACCATTTTATATACTTGGTTGTTTTTTAGATCCGTCATTTCAATGCCCAACCCAATCGGAGATCCAAATTGGATTCCGTCAGTTCCCACACGTCACTTAACCCACCCGGTCGTGTCAGAGAAAACGGAACGCCGATCCGATCCCTATTTGGGATTTTGGACCGCGGGTGTGTGTTTTGACCCTTTATATATACTTGGCTGTTTTTTAGATCCGTCATTTCAATGACCAACCCAATCCGGAGATCCAAATTGGATTCCGTCAGTTCCCACATGTCAATTTAACCCACCCGGTCGTGTCGGAGAAAATGGGACGCCGATCCGATCCCTATTTGGGATTTTGGACCCGCGGGTTGTGTGTTTTGACCCTTTATATATACTTGGGTGTTTTTTAGATTCGTCATTTCAATGCCCAACCCATCCGGAGATCCAATTAGATTCCGTCAGTTCCCACACATCACTTTAACCCACCTGGTCGTGTCGGAGAAAACGGCACGCCGATCCGATCCCTATTTGGGATTTTGGACCCCCGGATTGTGTGTTTTGACCCTTTATATATACTTGGCTGTTTTTTAGATCCGTCATTTCAATGCCAACCCAATCCGGAGATCCAAATTGGAATCCGTCAGTTCCCACACGTCACTTTAACCCACCCGGTCGTGTCGGAGAAAACGGCACGCCGATCCGATCGCTATTTGGGATTTTGGACCCCCGGGTTGTGTTTTTGACCCTTTATATATACTTAGGTGTTTTCTAGATCCGTCATTTCAATGCCCAACCCAATCCGGAGATCCAATTGGATTCCGTCAGTTCCCACACATCACTTTAACCCACCTGGTCGTGTCGGAGAAAACGGCACGCTGATCCGATCCCTATTTGGGATTTTGGACCCTCGGGTTGTGTTTTTGACCCTTTATATATACTTGGTTGTTTTTTAGATCCGTCATTTCAATGCCCAACTCAATCCGGAGATCCAAATTGGATTCCGTCAGTTCCCACACGTCACTTTAACTCACCCGGTCGTGTCTGAGAAAAAGGCACGCCGATCCGATCTCTATTTGGGATTTTGGACCGCTGGTTGTGTGTTTTGACCCTTTATATATACTTGGCTGTTTTTTAGATCCGTCATTTCAATGCCCAACCCAATCCGAGATCCAAATTGGATTCCGTCAGTTCCCACATGTCACTTTAACCCACCTGGTCGTGTCGGAGAAAACGTCACGCCGATCCGATCCCTATTTGGGATTTTGGACCCCCGGTTGTGTGTTTTGACCTTTATATATACTTGGTGTTTTTTTAGATCCGTCATTTCAATGCCCAACCCAAATCGGAGATCCAAATTGGATTCCGTCAGTTCCCACATGTCACTTTAACCACTACAAGAAAAGTGGTAATAGAGACAGAAATATTTCGCGGTCCCTATTCGGTCCCTAACTAGTGACCGAATTGTCACTGCAATGAGTCGGTCTCTAATAAATGCTTTAGAGACCGATTCAAATTCGGTCCCTATTCGATCCCTATTTAGGGACCGAATAGGGACCGAATTATTTCGGTCCCAAATATAGAGACCGATTTTTCGTTCCCTATTCGGTCCCTAAATAGGGACCAAACATGGACTGAAATATTTCGTCCCCAATATAGAGACCGATTTAATTCGTTCCCTATTCGGTCCCTCTAAATGGGGACCGAATAGGGACCGAATTAAATCAGTCTCTATATTTGGGACCGAAATAATTCTGTCCCTATTCGTCTCCTAAATAGGGACTGAATAGGGACCGAATAAATCGGTCTCTATATTGGGGACCGAAATATTTCGGTCCCTATTCGGTCCCTAAATGGGGACCGAATGAGGACCGAATTATTTCGGTCTCTATATTTGGGACCGAAATAATTCGGTCCCTATTCGGTCGGCCCCTAAATATGGACCGAATAGGACTGAATTATTTCGGTCTCTATATTTGAGAACCGAATGATGACTAATTTTATTCAATCACAATTCTTAATGATGTGAGAAATTTTGTGACATCTCAAATTAATACCAAGTATGAAGCCCCTATCATATTTGCTGCAGAAAATCATTTAAAGATTTATATTGTTTCATGTCGTTACCATTTCTACACATATGTACACTGACAAGGTGTCACTGGATTTGGTAATGAAATTTAGTTTGAAATTACCATAATTATCAAAAAAATATGTTGATACCAAAAATGTGGATATTGAGAATTTTTGATGCCAGGTAATGAGGTAAATATGATTTATCTATTTTTAGGACAATTATACTTGATAAATATTTTTCAGGAAAATTTTAAATAAAAATTATCATAAACTTACCACATTGTAATTAGACAGTGGTTGAAATTTTATTTTATTTGGATGTCATTTACATATTAAATTAAGGTTCCAAAGAGACCTAATTAAATGAATAGTAATCTAGTTACGTAACTTGTTTACGTAAGATTTAACCTGCATCTAAATGTGAACATGTGTAGGTAGTGGCAGGTATGTGTAAAGTGTATATATTTATTAGTATAAATATATATATATATATGTGTGTGTGGTGTGTGTGGTAAAAGAAAAGATAAAATAATGTCAACGAAATGGATAAACTTTCTGCATGCATATATACGTGAAGTGTACGTGCTTGTTAATTAGTGTCACATGGAGTGTGTAAGGTCTTAAAAGAAAGTGGAGGTAATGATGAGATAAATAGCTACGTGGGAGAGTACTGTGGAAGTGTTTATATGCATGTGCAAGCATATAATATACATATATATAATAGTATATAGAAAGGGGTTGGCGGTGGAAGCATTGGGAGGGAAGAAACGCCAGGAAGGGAGGAGTTTTCGCGTAAGAAAAAACGAGCTAACTTGGTTTTCTGGAAATAAAGAAGAAGGAAATAAGGTGTAAGGTAGGTACCTTCACATTACCTTTAAGATATAAGTTTTTTTCTTGATCTTTAATCAAGTTTATAAGTCAAACTTCAGTAATATAAATGAAAACAAATGTTCCATCTGAAGTTTCATTTTTAAAGGCTACTATATGATTTCTGGAATTGTGTGATCATCATGTAGGAATATTTTTGTATCTCCTTTCCTTCATGTCTCCATCTTTGGTTAGGATCTTGAATATGAGTATCTATCATATTTACCCCTTGATTTGCGTGTCATAAAGATTATTAGGTATACTTTTGGTCTCTTGTATACGTGTTTTAGCTAATACTCATGTCTTAGGTAAGTGTTCTTGTGAAGGATTCTTATTCTTCTTCTTTTTTTCCGACTGTGTTCTGAAAACAGTAGTAGTGTCAACACTATCTGTCCAGTAGTGTCAACACTATCTATCCAGTAGTGTTCACCTATCTATCTAGTAGTGTCAACACTATCTATCCAGTAGTGTCAACACTATATATCTATGCAGTAGTGTTGACCTATCCGTCCAGTAGTGTCAACACTATCTATCTAGTAGTGTCACCATTATCTAGTAGTGTTGACCGATTTTATCCCTTATAGTGTTGGCCTATCCCTTCATAATATCGACCTATACCTTGCAGAGAGTTGACACTATCCTTCAGAGTGTCAACACTCTCTTTTATTCAGGTTGACACACTCTGTTTTCAAATCAACTTAACTCCTGTCTTCAGTGACTTAGGTCGACACACCCATATTCTAGGTCGACACACCCTGCTAATTAGAATTCGAACTTGAAATAACTTTTTCATGAACTATGATACACTATGGAAGGGGAGATGCTCAGCTAGATTTGAGTCTAAGCGGTTCTTGGCTAGGGTGGTGATCAACACATCAAGTTTATGGTGGCCAGTTCTCTTGCAAAAATGCATTTCAAGGTTGAGCCTTCAAGTAATGAACTGCAGATTCTAATCAGTTTGGTTTCAGCCCTCAATTCTCTCCTAAACTCATAAAGCTTGTTCACTGGATTCCTCCAATATGGGTTTATGTTTGAATGTGGACGGTGCTAGTAAGGGGAACCCGGGATTGGTGGGGGTGGGTTGCATCCGTGATGAGCACGGTTCTATCAGGGTGGCTTTTGCCATTTCTATGAAGATGGTAATTAATAGCATGATCGCTGAAATTAGAGCTTTCTGTGATGGTCTTCGGCTTGCTGATTTCTTGGGTCTTCGTCTCTCCATTGTTTACACTGACTCTAGTGTTTTGGCTAACTCGTTTAGGATGGTAGGTGTCCTTCTTGGAGAGCTTACCGCTGGTGGTGGAAAGCGAATGCAAGGATACACAGAAGTTCTCACAAGATCACCCACGTTTACCGAGAGGCGAATCAGGTTGCAGATGGTTTGGCGAATTATGGTTGTTATTCTAAGGAGAACAATGTCTTCTGGGGGCAAGTAGTGTTCCCCATTATTGTAAAGGTCCCCTGGTGTTAGATAAAACGATCTTTTTCATGTAAGGATATCTTGACCGGCTTCTGGTTGTATTTCTTCTGCTCTAATATATAACTTCAGCCCAGGAGCGTTACTGGTGGAGTGAGAACATTCTCCCCCCTGGGGGAGGGTGCGCTCTCCTAGTTTATGCTCCTGAGGACTGCTTTTAATAATAAATAATAATAAGATATTCATAGATCGAAAGTGAATTCAAAGGTCGGATCGTTGATCAAATGAATATCGATAGTGAATCCAAGTGTCACATTTTGTTCAAACTTAAATCCAAGGATTATGATTTGGACCTGGAGCAAATCCAATGTAGGGATCTTGATCATATTATTTTAGGTTGATAACAAACCCAACTGATCAAGTATATATAGATCGAGTGCGAATCTAATGATCGAATTTTAGATTGAATGAAATCCAATAGTGTGTTGACTCTCTGAAGAGTAGAGTCGACTTTCTGAAGAATGTGTGTTGACTCTCTCTGGCTTTTCTAAGCCTACTAATCAAGAGATTAATCTTAACAAATTAACCTCATACTACAAGAAAGCTGATATATGTAGACGACTATAGATCGTGGCCCTCTACAAAAAGTAGCATTTGTAGATGGCTATTTTCACCGTCTATATATATATCTATCTATGTATATCTATATCTATATCTATATATAATATCTATATCTATATAAATATGTATCATATTTATACATATTATATTTATCTATGTCTATATATATGTATATCTATACGTACATAAATATATATCTATGTATCTATAATCTATAGATCTATAATTTATATCTATATATCCATATATATAATCCATATAAATATATCTAATATATGTATCTATAATATAATATATATTTCATTTAATTTATCTTTCATTATTTATTGGTTGATAATAAAAATATTTAATAGATTTTAAACTTTATTTATAAATGAATATTAAATACTATTTATTTTTACATTGATATTAATACATTAAAATTCATATTCTAATAGATAATTAAATAATAATAATTTTGGTTTGTAAATTAATATTTTAAATGTAATTTATAAGATCTTACTATTTTATATGTTAATAATAAAGAAATTAATATTTAACTTATAATATCTTACTATTATAAATACTAATAATAAAAATATATTTTAAATAATAAATCTAAAACCCTCCTAAATAATCCCCCTCCCAGCGCCAAATCGCCAAATAGCGCCAAATCCTCATATATTTCCCCCTCCCCGGCGCCAAATCCCCGTTTTCTCCCCCAATCCTCGGTTCCTCCTCCTTCCCCCCCCGCCCGTCGCCGCCTGCGAAGCCCTGCCTCCTTCCCCCCGTCGCCCCCTGTGAAGCCCCCGTCTCCTTCCCTCCGTCGCCCTCCCCTCCCCCACCCCTTGCGGGGGCGGATGCTTCTGCTAGCTTCACGCCCTCACAGCAAGCCCGGCCTTGACCTTCTGAATGGTGGCAACGTTGGTCTTGAAAGATTTGGCCAACACGACGTCGTCGATGCCGCTACCGAAGACGCTGCTGGGGATCGACACCATGCCTGCGCTCGAGCTGTCGAAGGCGGAGATGGCCACTGCCGGTTCCGGCCCGGTGGCGAACTGGTAGTGCACCAGCCCCTTGGGGAACACGAACAGGTCGCCGGGCTGGAGGGTCTGTGTGTACATCTTGTTGGTGGAGTTGACGAAGCCGACCTGGAGAGTTCCCACGACGAGGAACAGGAGCTCGGCGGAGCGGGGGTGTATGTGAGGAGGGTTGACGGCGCCGGCGGGGAAGAGAAGCGTGGCGAGGGAGACGCTCTGGTCTTTGAGAGCCGGGAACTCCATCCTGGTGGCCTTCACGACCGTGAAGGTCGACGGCGCCCCCTCGGGACTGACCACCTGTCTGAAGCCAGTGTAGGTGAAGTAGCTGTCGTCGACTGCCGACATGTTGCCCGCGGGGGGTATGAAGTCGGAGACGATGTCCGGGTCACCGGCGTTGGCAGTGGGAGAGGTGGTCAGCGCCAGCAGGAGCAAGAAATCAATCGCATGCTTGAGGCCGGCCATGGCGATTCAGCCTAGTTGCTCAGCTGCTGCCGGTGGCGATCATTTTGGGCTTCTAAGCCCCAATATATAAGGTCGTTGCCTTCTATGTCTTGTGCTAAATTTTGTCAGTTATTTATAAAGTAAATTAAAAATATATGTTCTATGTCGATACTAATTCTTGCATTATACAATATATACTTATTAGTACTCTTTTAGTTCTACTAATTAATATTTTGAGAAGGTGGTGCCCATCAAGTTTCTTCCTCATCCTATAAAGTATCGTCTTAACCTCTTCCTGACGGAAAAAACTAGGGAAGCATCTTGTCTGACACTTCCTTGTGCTGTAGCGGGGGGAGCTCCCGACCTCGCCAGCAGCAAGTTCTAAAGACCTGGTGTTACTTCAATAAACATTTAAACACTAAGGTTGTTAATGGGCTGAGCTTTCAAACACTAAAGTTCTTAACGGGCTGAGCTTTTCTTGGACATTATATAGAGAAATTTGTAGGGTGATTTGCATTTTAGGTGCTTGCCAAAGTCAGGTGCCATAAAGCTGATTGATTTTGGTAGTACTGCCTTTGAAAATCAGGATCGTAGCTCCATTGTTTCAATGAGGCATTACAGAGCACCAGAGATAATTTTAGGTAAAATAGTCTTTTTAGAAGATTAATTATTGATTCAACTCCATTTCATCTGAGGGAAGGTGCTCCCAGCCAAGACTTTTTTAGTATGAAATAATTTCAAAATAACCAAACATGACCTTCTAGTTCTAACCGAATAGGACTTCATTTGCTTGTTCCAGTGTACTGTGCTTCCTAAGAAGCATCAATTATTGTTGGACATGATCTGGCTATTTGCTTACCCTCTTTCTTGGTTATCCAATATCCATCTTTTAAAAAAATCTCATGAGTGTCCTATATATGGGATGCTATGTGGTATTGGGGTTGAGCATTTTTTCTAAAAGAAGGATTATATGGGATGTTATGCTGTATTGGACTTGAGGCAGCTCCTTGGAGGAAATAATTCTCTGAGATGCTCACAACTATCAGATATACGCTTTAGCCTCTGAATAAATGTGCACTGTTCTGTTTTCTGATGTCTATTGGGTTGCTCAAGAGACTCCTTGTTTCTTATTGCTATTGGATGGCATTGTATAATCTGAGTAATGCAGAGAAATACAGAAAAGTACATATAAGAGAAAAGGTATAGTAGGCAGGACTTAGAAATCCAGGGAAAAAGTTGCATATCTACACCATAGAAACTCCTTGTTCTTATGTCTATTGGATTGCATTCTATAAGCAGTTAGAACTGCAATAAGTAACAGAAAACATTATAACAGACAATGTGTAATAGTAGAGCTTTGAAATTCAGAAAAAGTTGATATCTACACCTAAGATTTGAGTGTTCTTGTCACGGGATTTCTTTTAATAAACACTCTTAGCATAATAAATGGCTTTTCAGTGCCTTTAGTACATTCAATTTACCTCTCAAGAAGAAAAGTTTGCATGTTCTATCTTATGTTATTAAAAATGTGAGATGTTATGCTTTGTATTTTGGAATTATGTCAAAAATTTTTATGGTAATGTCTCACTGTTCTTTGGGCTTCTTTGACATCTACAACAGGGAACTTTACAGCAACAACATAAGTGGCCAGATTCCTAGTGATCTGGGAAACTTGACAAGCTTGGTGAGCTTGGATCTCTATTTAAACAATTTCACTGGATCATAACTCATAACAATGTGTATCTTGGAATGACAGACTTCTTGGTGAATGTCATATCTATGTACCAAAACAGTAGAGTATGCTACATTGAATATTTTTATCACTGAATGGAACTCACTCAATTCCTTTAAAACTACTTCTGTAATAAAAGTGGAGGAGCAAAATTCCACCATTTGTCTTTCTTTGGGAGTAGTTAGATGTACTTTCTCCTTTTGGTTTCACCATGTCCATGTTTTTGGTTGCAAAGGGTTTTTCTCCCTTGCAAGATAAGGCAAGCTTCTGTGGGGTTGGGCATCTGATTTTGCTGTCTTTCTCTTTGGCTTAAGATATAGAAATATGTGGGTTTGGTATAAATGGGTTATGTGTGAATAGGAAGATACTGCAGCTGGTTGATGTAACTGCCTTTTTAATTGAAAGTTAGGAAGGGAGTTGTTGTTAGGGAGTGCTTTTATATTCTCATAGACTGTTAATTTAAGATACTCCAAGTATCTCAATTACTGATATTTTTGTTGTACTTTTTCCATGATGACTTCAGGATACTCAATGTGATGATGGAAAGAGTACCTTGGAGAGTATCTTAAGGTAGTGTTTTGAAATACTATGTCTACCTATGCCTTCTAGTGGTATGCTCCAAAATGCCTGCATCTTACACTTTTGTGATAGTTCTTATGTAACATTTTATTATTGTCATGTCCTGTGCAATTCTTCTTTGTGAATGCTAATTCTTTGATATTGCAACATTTTTGTAGGAGGCCTTTTACCTATGGGAAGATGATGATACAAGGTAATAATATCTTCTTTATGCTTCATTATTATAGAATGTCTCTCTTTCATGAGCAGAAATGGATCTTTACATGCCTATTTGATTAAATACTGTTGTCTTTTGTATATGTTATCATTTTCTGCTTGTTCTCTTTTCTTCAGTGAAACTAAATGTCTGTGAAACTATTGTTCCATTTATCGGAAGTAATTGAGTTGGATGTAATGGTCAGAAAAGTAATCATAGACTCATAGTTACATCAATGTTTGTTAGAACTGAAAAGTCAACGCATTGCTAAATAATGAATGTCAACTGTGAAATTGATTCCTATTTATGTTGTTTTGTCTTCCAAGGTTTTGTTTCGAACACGTGCGGAGATCGAGCTAGTTGTTTTCATCTTTTAAGGCTTTTTGTTCAGGTAAGATCCAGCGAGCCTGGTGGTGGCTCATCTTTATTTAATCCAGCGAGCCTGGGTGGTGGCTCATTTTATTTGATCCAGCGAGTCTGGGTGGTGGCTCATTTTTATTTGATCCAGCGAGCCTGGGTGGTGGCTCATTTTTATTTGATCCAGCGAGCCTGGGTGGTGGCTCATTTTTATTAATCCAGTGAGCCTGGGTGGTGGCTCAACTTTTATATTATGCGTGGATAAATGAATATATTTTTGCAGGATGTGTGAATGTATTTTAATGCAGGATGTAAGCATTGGATGATTATTTTTCTATTATAAATATGGAACAACTTGATGGTCTGTTTATATTTATTTTGCTTCATGTGGTTTCTTGAAAATAATCTAGATGGTCGTGCTTTTGCAGTTCCAGCCCTTATATCATCCAACTGTGCTAATGAAAATGTATTGAAAAAAAAAGAATAACCAAGAATGCCCCTAGGGATGTGATGTCATCATGCCCTTATGGATCTAACTAGAGGTTAATTAAATAAAATATATTGCTTACAGTATAAAGTCAGCTCATAAATATAAAAACACTTAATTTTGCTCATACACTATAAGACCACATGCCTGAAAGAATCCCTGGAAAAGCAATCTAGACCAGGTAATTTGCATGCACTAAGATAAAAACTAGACTGGAAACCAAAACTGACAGGGCTAGTCTTGATTAATTTCTGGTTATTGATCCTGGCTTGTTTATACTTGAAAAGGCCATTTCTGACTTGCATCAGCTGGGTTCAGGCTAGTCTTAGGCTGGTATAGACATTGAGAGTCTTTAAAAAATAGAGAAAAAAATATACATACCCCCCCTCATAGACTTAACACAGTAGTATGTTTTTAAATTTATCTTCTAAAGGTAAACACAGCAGTTTGATAATATTACTGTGTTAGTTCTATTCTCCAAACCATACATATGTTCAGGTTTGCCGTGCATTCCATTACATAGTTCTATACCAGCACAGATGAGTATTTCATTGGTTTTTACTGATTTTTTGTGATATTATTTAACCAGAGTTTCCTTGCTTGAACCAGCACAGATTGAGTACTTCATTAATATTTTTAGAATTTTTTACTATATTATTTGATCTGTCAACCATCATATTTAACCAGATTTTTGTTGCTGTAATCAATACATGTTATTTTTAGATGTTTTACTATATTTAAGAAAGTATATAATATAACAGGATCCGGATCCACATGTTTTTATATTTGTTATTATATTTAAGAAAGCATATAACGTAACAGGATCCCCACATGTTATTTTTAAAATTTTTACTATGTTTAAGATAGCATATCACATAACAGGATCCAAATCCACATGTTTTTATATTTGTTATTATATTTCGGATCCGAATTCGGGTTGAGATCCAAATTTAATTTCGGATTCGGATCTGATCCGGATCCTGTTATGTTGTTTTTTTATTATTTTAGTAAAAAATCTAAAAATATGTGGATTCGTATCATGCTCAGAATTCTGTATTTAGAATTCTGAATAGATTTAGAATTCTGAACTCTGTTCAGAATTTTAAAGTTCAGAAATTCTGAAGTCAACTCAGAATTCTGTGTTTTTCATACTGAAACAGATAAACTAGAATTTAAATGGCTAAAATGGCAGAGTCTACAACCATGAGGAAGACAAGGCACTTGCAGAGTTAAGAGGCAAGGTTAAAATGTTGTACACATACTCAAAAGAAATTAGCAACTGTGATCTCGAGTCAAAGAGATGGCTTAGGAAAAAACTTGTTTTTTCAGTCCTATCACCGGCTGCTGCAAAAGGCAAATCGATTTTGAGCTCTGAGAGATCACCAGTTCACCAGATTGAGGTTTCACTTAAGCTGCAATAGAATTTTACCGCACGTCATTAATATTCCTCAAAGAATCTAAGAAAAAAATGAAGAGCTCCATAGATCTGTTGTAAACTGACTGGAATAAAATTCAATGTACATCAACCAGCTTGTTCAAGTTTTGGCATATAGCTATGCCATATGATTTGTTTAGATGTCCACTCGGCAAGGTCAGAAACCAGCTTGTTCAGACTGGAACTGTCCAGATCTGGTCCAGTTCTGGTGGCCAGTTTTAGAAAAGAAACGTCCAGGGACTAGAATGAATTGACCTGGAATCATTCGATTGAAAGAGATGTGCTTAAATTTGTTGCAAATTCTCTTGCATGCTCGACTGGTGCAAATTTCACTCCACACATCATCACTGTTCCTTCTGGCGAGGTATACATTATAGTATAATGTATAATCTTATCAAAAAATTTGGTTTGTCTCAAAAACATCTATTGGTTATGCAATATCTAAAATCAGTTGAACATTTTACAGATGCTTTTACAGATGCTTTGTCAAATGTGCTTAGTCCAACACCAATAGCAAAATAGGATGCCCCTTACAACTGTTTACTTAATAAAATTGGTGACACAATATGCTTTCTTTTAGAAAAATCACTCACTAACAATAATGATAAGAATAATACTATGTCACACATGCAAAAAAAAAGCACTGTAGGAGGGATACCCTCAGTAGTAAAGAATTCAAGCTTTTGGGTTTGACAACCATAGAGTTTCATGCACAAGACAATTGAATGGAAGCGAGAATTACATAACAGAAGCAAATTATATTGAATTTTCACATGTGAAGGTACTCAATCAAAATTGACGTATTATTCGTTCTTTGTAAACTTAGATTCATTGTCTAAGAATAAAGTAAAGAATAAAATAAATCTTTGAGATAACATTGTCTCTTGGAACTTAGATTCTAAAAGGCTTGTAATCATGATCTGGTTGCATCGCCTAGTTGCTTGGGTGAAAAACTAGCTTATTTGCCCTTGCTCAAATATGCTATTGTCATCTCAAATCATGCACTATTATTTCCTGACATTATTTGTATCTTTTCCATTTTTATCAAGAAAGCTCTCCAATTGATTACCCTGAAAGTTATTTGAACTTGTCTCAAGGGTGTCTACTATATATGCTTATGGAAATTGTTGGATGGCACTACTCTGGTGATTGCTAGACTAAACTTGTAAAGGAGGGAATTGCTGCTATTGTGGCAGAATCTTATGGCCCTGGAATAACGGTGAATGATAAGCGGCAATTATGATGGCTTGCAGAATTGGTTGATCACAACCGTGGTCACCAGATTCTCTTCTGATTTCAAGTGGAAAATCAGATCTCTTGTTTAAGTAAAAGGGAAAAAAAAAGAAAGAAGCTTACCAATTGGCTTGAATCAGCTGCATTGATCTAAGATCAGCCAATTTCAGGCTGATCCTATTTCCACTCCAATTGGGTGCATAACTGATCTCAGATTCTGATCCAATTCTGAATCCTTGTCCATTGTCGTGTTTACTGCTAATTATTGTATGCAGTCAAAATTGTCATCTAAACTTTTTATGAGCCATTTTCCAGAAGCATCAAATGAAAATTTCTTGAATCAAACGAGGCACTGTTACCCATAATTCTGCTTGTTCAGACATCCTATGTCTTTCTTTATATTTATCTCAGCCATAGAATTGTTCTGAGCATAATATTGACGCAAATTCTGGACTTTCTCTGCTTGTATCTTTGTAGGTCTATCATTCTTTTCATTCTTGTAAGATGTTGTCCACGGTTCTGATATCATGAGTGCCCATCTTTTGGTTTTTTTTTAGATTTTGAATTGCAAAATGTACTATGATAAATGTGAGAATTCTTCTGAAGAGGAAAGATGGAAGGCTTCTTCTATATAGAGATATCTCTCCTGGGACAGCCTTTCACATGCTCAGTTTTGGCAGATTTTGATGAAGAATGTCCACAGATGGTAGAATTAGATTTGTTTAGCTATAATGGTTGTAAAGGTGGTAATTGGTTTCAGGGTATGCTTAACAACTCAGGCCAAATACATCACCATGGTTCAGATGTAATAATTCCTTTCTCAAACAGTGGTAGCACTAGCATTGTAAGTAGACAGCTCTCTGTAGATAATTTGAAACAGAAAACATCTGACGTTCTGCAAATCTATTGCTGATATCCCATACCCCCATCCCCCCCCCCCCACCCACCCAAGAAAAAATGGAAAAAAAAAAACTTTGGATACCATATGCAAAGGTATTTAATATCCTAGAGAAAAGCTATTAAATGGTTACGTAGATATCCAAACGTCTCTGGATATTGAGTATTTTTCCCTTTTGTATCTACTGATCTCACCATTCTGTTTTTTTCTCGGGAAGGATAAAATTCTCAAAAAGGGAATAAGAAGAAGAAATATACAGGGAGATGAATAATTGCAATTTCTAGCTTGTAACTCTTTACCCATTGTCACCAGCCAACCATTGCCATTGAGCTACTACATATCGTTAGGGTTAGGTTTCACTCTGGCTGCTTTGTTTTGCTAAACATTTTAGTCCACATCTCATTTCCTCACGTGTTATGAATAAGGTGAAATAATCTTCCTAATTAATCAGCTTCCCTATGACTTCATGTCACAGATCCCTGGCGTATTGCCCAATGCTATAGAGAATGTTGTTTGGCTTTGCATAGATCAGTTGTCTTTCCTCAACTGCCATGTAGTTCTTGTTGGTGTTATTTGGTTGATTAGTTGATGTTTTCAGATTTTGCAGGGAAGATTCTGGTTGGTTCCTCTCCACCATGCTACTAAATTTGAAACCTCCTAGCTGCTTTACCTAATTCATACAAAGAACTAACTTGGTTGTTCCTACCTGCCGGCAGAGAGATGAAGTACACTTTTGGGAACATGAAGTGCAGAAGGATGGACTTTCAGCATGTTGCTTGCCACTGATAAAGCTGACCCTCTCCTCTGTAAGTAGGTCAATGCATTGATATGTTGGAGCTCATTTTGTGGGGCTACATCTGTTTGTGCAAGCTTAACCATGGTTTGGTGTAGTTTTCACCTTGGAGGCTACATTTTAGTCTTGACCTTAAAGAGGAACAACATGTTTGATGAAAGTTATACTATTGTTTTGCTTCCAATATGGAAGGTGATAACTAAAAGTAGATTCAACTAATTTTAGGGTGAGTTTGTTGAAACTGTTAGTTGGAAATCAATTTTAGAGTTCATTTTCGAAATGTAAATTGGGGGTGATTATAACTGGTTTTGAATAGTTCTAAAATTCACATTCTCCCAGATTCCTCAAATAGGAAATGACAATTTGGAAATTCAGGTTGGGAAGCTAAAAGCAACTTCCACTACTCTACAAATAGGTCAAATTTTTCAGAAAACCTGAGGTGCTTTCTGTTGGAAGCTGTATCAAACATAGCCTTGGACTGTTACTCCATTCACTCCCTCTTTCTAAACCTTATCTTTTCCCCATGTAGGAAGTATCCGAAATGTTACCCATCGGACCCATGTCGAAAGATGCCAAAACAAAGGCCAACTTTTGACAATTTTCTTCTTTTGTCATAACCTCAATTTTCTTATACCATAATCTAACATCTTTCACTTGGAACTAAAAAGAACCCAATAAAGTACTTTGATGACATACTATTTTTTGCTCAAAATAATTGATGCTGAATTTGTGGAAGCTTTCCTTCAATTAGAGCTGGTATGGAGAATGCCCTTTTCATGTTTGACTGTCAAAAGAAGTACAAGGATCCCCCTTTCCAAAGGAAGAAAGTTATGGATCAAATTCCCATCCTCCTCTGTATGTAATGAGTGGGATCACCTGGGTCACTCCACTTTAGTTCTCCCTGCAGAGGGTAGGACACTAGAACCTACATTGATGTTCTTATCTGGAAATTAAGGGTCTAACTTTTTCTTGTTTAAGTAAAGTCATTGCAGTACTAAAATAGATAGTATTAAGTTCATATGTGAAATGTTTCTACTAAAAGGCATGTAAAAACTTGGTTATTATCCACTTGACAAAAAAATAGCTTGTTTGGTTATGTCCGTTTCCAGAAAGGGGAATTGCATGCCTTTGAAATGATATCCACGGTTTTATCTATATGGTTATACTTGGTCAGTCTTACTCTTGGTACATTATTGATGAAAATTACAATATATAAACATGCATATCCAGTACAGGCCTGAAAATTTTCTTTTCTAAGGTTTCAGTCCAATGACTTGAGAGGAATACCAGACCTTAGAAGTCACCACACAGTTTGTAGCTTTCAATTGAAGGTTCTAATTACCTGGAACTCTTCAGACTGGTAAAAAAAAGATATGGATGGTTGGAGAAGATTTGACCAGTGTCATTATCCAAGATCTTAATTATGACCCACAACCACTGACTCTTCGAAAGATGACTTCCAACTAAAGGATTTATCCTGCATGTCTTTTCTTGCACCCCTTCCGTATGTTCCCACTGCCAAAAAGCACCTCCTTCCTTAAATTGCACCTGGGATTTGAACCTTCTTTGTGGGGGCCAAGCAAACAGGACAAATAAGTGTAATTGCATTGGTTCATCTACTTATGTTGTTGCTGTTAAAAGTGTTCATCTACTGTTTCCTAGTAACAACTGCCACAAGACCTTACCATATCCCATGTACCATGGACCACTATTTAAATGGAGGAATGCTTAGTGACAAAAGGGAAACTGTGCACTGGCGGATCCAGCTGGGAGAATCATATCCCATGGGCCTCTTCATCGTCCTCAGTCCAGGCAATTATACACTCACATTTGGCCTAACTGCTTCTCTCCCTAGTCATATAATAAACTCTTTGGGTAGTGTGGAGTTCAGAGAACCCCTTGTAGAGGTGGAGTGCCCTGTTTAGCAAGGCAAGCAATGTGGACGGCCCACTCACCCTAACCCTGTACCACGACACCGGCCCTCCCCGGCAGTTGTCGCATGTATCTGCATGCGGCACACATCGGGCGAGCGAAGTGGCGGTGGGTCTGAGGTGCGGGCGGGCGCGCGTGAAGCATGCCATTGCCATTTGCTCCTTGCTGCATCATAAATGGGCCTTAGGCCCACTGAGCCTGGGTACACAGCGATGGACAGCCCCATTTAAAGCTTGACAACAAGCTAACGCAAATAGTTGGATGTGTTATTATTATTAGATCATATGTGGTTGGGGGTGGAGGATCATGGTGGGCCAAAACCGTGATGTCTTCTTTTTGGAGCCCACAAGAACAGGAGTGCAGCGATTGCTTAACCAAGGCTGTTGGCATGCGCATCTGCTTAACCTAAATTACCCCATTGTTCCACAACTATAGAGTGCACCAAGGGCTTTGCCATTAAGAGTAAAATTAGAAGGTTGGATGTGCCCTTGTGTGGCAACATTTCAAAGGTCAATAATGTAAAATTAGTTCTATGTATGTTACCTTTCCTCTGTTCAATTCGGACTCCCGTTTTGACTGCGACGCTCCAAGTCGTCTTAACCAAGTTAGTTTAGTTAAAAAATGAAAAACTTCGATTTGAGGGACCAAAATTAGAAATACTCTTCAATTGGCCTCCGGTTTGTTCCAGCACGGTCGGGTCGATGAGTGTGACTTGTGGAAACTGACGGAGTTCAATTCGGACTCCGGTTTGACCTCGACGCGCTCCAAGTCATCTTAACCAAGTTAGTTTAGTTAAAAAATGGAAAACTTCGATTTGAGGGACCAAAATTAGAAATACTCATCCGATTGGCCTCCGGTTTGTTCCAGCACGGTCGGGCCGATGAGTGTGACTTGTGGAAACTGACGGAGTTCAATTCGGACTCCCGGTTTGACCTCGACGCTCCAATCGTCTTAACCAAATTAGTTTAGTTTAAAAAACTTCGGTTTTAAATTTAAAAATACTCGGTTAGGGTCCAATTTAGAAATACCTTCCGATTGGCCTCCGTTTGTTCAGTACGTCGGGCCAATGAGTGTGACTTGTGAAAACTGACGGAGTTCAATTCGGACTCCCGGTTTGACCGCGACGCCCAAGTCGTCTTAACCAAGTTAGTTTAGTTTAAAAAATGAAGAACTTCGGTTTGAGGGTCCAAAATTAGAATACTCACTCATTAATTGACCTCCATTGCTTATAGTTTTATTTAATTTATGCTTCTAAAATAAGTTATTGCTTATAATAGTATTTAATTTTAACTTATTATTGTTATATGTATTGTAGGTTCCTTCATCGGGTGGAGTGGGAGGACACGAGCACGAGGATGAAGACGAAGACGAGGCATCATGATTTTCATTTCATTATTATTATTGTTGTAGACATTTTTATTATTGTTGTTGGTATTATTTATTGTGATGTTGTGGATATTTTTATTCTTATTGTGGACTTTTATTATTCTGATGTTGTGACATTTTATTATTGTTGTGTTGTGGATATTTTTATTATTGTTGATGTTGTCGACATTTTATTATATTTGTTGTGGATATTTTTATTTTTTTTGTGTTGTAGACATTTTTATTGTGGACAATTATTATTGTTGTGGATATTATTTATTTTACCCAGGTTATTTTCCTAAAAATGTATATATTTTAAAATATATATTTAAAAAATAGAGACCGATTAGTGATCGAAATAATTCGGTCCCTATTTTAGGGATCGAAATAGAGACCGAATATCGGTCCCTAAATAGGGACCGAACTGAGTTGGTCTCAATTCAGTCCCTAAACATAGGGACCGAATTTTCGGTCCCTATTTAGGGACCGAATTTATTCAGTCCTAGTTCGGTCCCTAAAATAGGGACCGAATAGGGGCCGAATTATTTCGGTCCCTAATAGTGACCGAAATGATTCGGTCCCAATTCAGTCCCTATTTGTAGGGACTGATTGGGACCAACTCGGTTCGGTCCCTAAATAGGGACCGAAAATTCGGTCCTATTCGGTCCCTAAAATAAGGACCGAATAGTGACCGGGCCCAGTTCAGTCCCTAAATAGGACCGAATATTCGGTCCCTATTCGGTCTCTATTTAGGGACCGAACTGGGACTGAATACGTTCGGTCCTAAATAGGGACCGATCTTATACGGTCCCTATTCGGTCCCTATTTAGTGACCAAATAGGGACCGAATTTAGTCGGTCACAGATTTGTGACCAGAAGTTTTTGACCGACAAATTCGGTCACTATTCGGTCCCTATTCGGTCTCTGAGCTGTTTAGGGACCGAATAGAGACCGAATGTTTCGGTCTCTATTTCCGATTTTTCTTGTAGTGAAACCCACCCGGTCGTGTCGGAGAAACGGCACGACGATCCGATCCCTATTGGGATATTGACCACCGGGTTGTGTGTTTTCACCCATTATATATACTTGGGTGTTTTTTAGATCCGTCATTTCAATGCCCAACCCAATCCGGAGATTCAAATGGATTCCGTCAGTTCTCACACGTCACTTTAACCCACCCCGGTCGTGTCGGAGAAAACGGCACGCCGATCCGATCCCTATTTGGGACTTTGAACCCCCGGGTTGTGTGTTTTGACACTTATATATGCTTGAGTGTTTTTTAGATCCGTCATTTCAATGCCCAACCCAATCCGGAGATTCAAATTGGATTCCGTCAGTTCCCACACGCCACTTTAACACCACCCTGTCGTGTCGGAGAAAACGGCACGCCGATCCGATCCCTATTTGGGATTTGGCCACCGGGTTGTGTGTTTTGACACTTTATATATACTTGGCTATTTTTTAGATCCGTCATTTCAATGCCCAACCCAATCCGGAGATTCAAATTGGATTCCGTCAGTTCCCACACGTCACTTTCACCCACCCGGTCGTGTCGGAGAAAACGGCACGCCGATCCGATCCCTATTTGGGATTTTGGACCCCCGGGTTGTGTGTTTTGACCCTTTATATATACTTGACTGTTTTTTAGATCCGTTATTTCAATGCCCAACCCAATCCGGAGATCCAAATTGGATTCCGTCAGTTCCCACACGTCACTTTAACCCACCCGATCGTGTCGGAGAAAATGGCACGCTGATCCGATCCCTATTTGAGATTTTCGATAGCCGAGTTGTGTGTTTTGACCCTTTATATAACTTGGGTGTTTTTAAGATTCGTCATTTCAATGCCCAACCCAATCCGGAGATCCAAATTGGATTCCGTCAGTTCCCACACGTCACCTTAACCCACCTGGTCGTGTCGGAGAAAACGGCACGCCGATCCGATCCCTATTTGGGATTTTGGAACCCCGGGTTTTGTGTGTTTTGACCTTTATATATTACTAGGCTGTTTTTTAGATCCGTCATTTCAATGCCCAACCCAATCCGGAGATCCAATTGGATTCCGTCGTTCCCACACGTCACTTTACCCACCCGGTCGTGTCGGAGAAAACGGCACGCCGATCCGATCCCAATTAGGGATTTTGGACCCCCGGGTTGTGTGTTTTGACCCTTTATATATACTTGGGTGTTTTTTAGATCCGTCATTTCAATGCCCAACCCAATCCGGAGATCCAAATTGGATTCCGTCAGTTCCCCACGTCAGTTTAACCCACCCAGTCGTGTCGGAGAAAACGGCACGTCGATCCGATCCCTATTTGGGATTTTGGACCCCCAGGTTGTGTGTTTTGACCCTTTATATATACTTGGCTGTTTTTTAGATCCGTCATTTCAATGCCCAACCCAATCCGAGATTCAAATTGGATTCCGTCAGTTCCCAGACGTCACTTTAAACCACCCAGTCGTGTCTGAGAAAAGGGCACGTCGATCCGATCCCTATTTCGGATTTTCGACCGCGGGTTGTGTGTTTTGACACTTTATATATACTTGGCTATTTTTTAGATCCGACATTTCAATGCCCAACCCAATCTGGAGATCCAAATTGGATTCCTTCAGTTCCCACATGTCACTTTAACCCACCTGGTCGTGTCGGGGAAAACGGCACGCTGATCCGATCCATATTTGGGATTTTGGACCCACAGGTTGTGTGTTTTGACCCTTTATATATACTTGGGTGTTTTTTAGATCCGTCATTTCAATGCCCAACCCAAATCGGAGATCCAAATTGGATTCGTCAGTTCCCACATGTCACTTTAACCCACCTGGTCGGGTCGGAGAAAACGGCACGCCGATCCGATCCCTATTTGGGATTTTGGACCACCGGGTTGTGTGTTTTTGACCCCTTATATATACTTGACTGTTTTTTAGATCCGTTATTTCAATGCCCAACCCAATCCGGAGATCCAAATTGGATTTCGTCAGTTCCCACACGTCACTTTAACCCACCCGGTCGTGTCGGAGAAAATGGCACGCCGATCCGATCCCTATTGAGATTTTCGACAGCCGAGTTGTGTGTTTTGACCCTTTATATATACTTGGGTGTTTTTTAGATTCGTCATTTCAATGCCAAACCCAATCCGGAGATCCAAATTGGAATTCCGTCAGTTCCCACACGTCACTCTAACCCACCTGGTCGTGTCGGAGAAAACGCACGCCGATCCGATCCCTATTTGGGATTTTGGACCCCCGGGTTGTGTGTTTTGACCCTTTATATATACTAGGCTGTTTTTTAGATCCGTCATTTCAATGCCCAACCCAATCCGAGATCCAAATTGGATTTCGTCAGTTCCCACACGTCACTTTAACCCACCCGGTCGTGTCGGAGAAAATGGCACGCCGATCCGATCCCTATTTGAGATTTTCGACAGCCGAGTTGTGTGTTTTGACCCTTTATATATACTGGGTGTTTTTTAGATTCGTCATTTCAATGCCAAACCCAATCCGGAGATCCAAATTGGATTCCGTCAGTTCCCACACGTCACTCTAACCCACCTGGTCGTGTCGGAGAAAACGGCACGCCGATCCGATCCCTATTTGGGATTTTGGACCCCCGGGTTGTGTGTTTTGACCCTTTATATATACTAGGCTGTTTTTTAGATCCGTCATTTCAATGCCCAACCCAATCCGGAGATCCAAATTGGATTCCGTCAGTTCCCACACGTCACTTTAACCCACCCGGTCGTGTCGGAGAAAACGGCACGCCGATCCGATCCCAATTAGGGATTTTGGACCCCCGGGTTGTGTATTTTGACCCTTTATATATACTTGGGTGTTTTTTCGATCCGTCATTTCAATGCCCAACCCAAACCAGAGATCCAAATTGGATTCCGTCAGTTCCCACACGTTAGTTTAACCCACTCGGTCGTGTCGGAGAAAACGGCACGTCGATCCGATCCCTATTTGGGATTTTGGACCCCGGGGTTGTGTGTTTTGACCCTTTATATATACTTGGCTGTTTTTTAGATCCGTCATTTCAATGCCCAACCCAATCCGGAGATCCAAATTGGATTCCGTCAGTTCCCACACGTCACTTTAACCCACCCGGTCGTGTCTGAGAAAAGGGCACGCCGATCCAATCCCTATTTGGGATTTTGGACCGCGGGTTGTGTGTTTTGACAATTTATATATACTTGGCTATTTTTTAGATCCGACATTTCAATGCCCAACCCAATCCGGAGATTCAAATTGGATTCCTTCAGTTCCCACATGTCACTTTAACCCACCTGGTCGTGTCGGAGAAAACGGCACGCCGATCCGATCCCTATTTGGGATTTTGGACCCCCAGGTTGTGTGTTTTGACCCTTATATATACTTGGGTGTTTTTTAGATCCGTCATTTCAATGCCCAAACTAATAGGAGATCCAAATTGGATTCCGTCAGTTCCCACATGTCACTTTAACCCACCCGGTCGTGTCAGAGAAAACGGCACGCCGATCCGATCCCTATTTGGGATTTTGGACCACCGGGTTGTGTGTTTTGACCCTTTATATATACTTGGGTGTTTTTTAGATCCGTCATTTCAATGCCCAACTAAATCTGGAGATTCAAATTGGATTTCGTCAGTTCCCACACGTCACTTTAACCCAGCCGGTCGTGTCGGAGAAAACGGCACGCCGATCCGATCCCTATTTGGGACTTTGAACCCCCGGGTTGTGTGTTTTGACCCTTTATATATACTTGGGTGTTTTTTAGATCCGTCATTTCAATGCCCAACCAAATCCGGAGATTCAAATTGGATTCCGTCAGTTCCCACACGCCACTTTAACCCACCCGGTCGTGTCGGAGAAAACGGCACGCCGATCCGTTCCCTATTTGGGATTTTGGACCCCCGGGTTGTGTGTTTTGACCCTTTATATATACTTGGCTGTTTTTTAGATCCGTCATTTCAATGCCCAACCCAATCCGAAAATTCAAATTGGATTCCGTCAGTTCCCACACGTCACTTTAACCCACCCGGCCGTGTCTGAGAAAAGGGCACGCCGATCCGATCCCTATTTGGGATTTTGGACCCCCGGGTTGTGTGTTTTGACCCTTTATATATACTTGACTATTTTTTAGATCCGTTATTTCAATGTCCAACCCAATCCGGAGATCCAAATTGGATTCCGTCAGTTCCCACACGTCACTTTAACCCACTCGGTCGTGTCGGAGAAAATGGCACGCCGATCCGATCCCTATTTGAGATTTTGGACCCCCGAGTTGTGTGTTTTGACCCTTTATATATACTTGGGTGTTTTTTGGATCCGTCATTTCAATGCGCAACCCAAATCGAGATCCAAATTGGATTCCGTCAGTTCCCACATGTCACTTTAACCCACCCGGTCGTGTCGGAGAAAACGGCACGCCGATCCGATCCCTATTTGGGATTTTGGACCACCGGGTTGTGTGTTTTGACCCCTTATATATACTTGACTGTTTTTTAGATCCGTTATTTCAATGCCCAACCCAATCCGGAGATCCAAATTGGATTCGTCAGTTCCCTTACGTCACTTTAACCCACCCGGTCGTGTCGGAGAAAACGGCACGCCGATCCGATCCCTATTTGGGATATTCGACAGCCGAGTTGTGTGTTTTGACCCTTTATATATACTTGGTGTTTTTTAGATTCGTCATTTCAATGCCCAACCCAATCCGGAGATCCAAATTGGATTCCGTCAGTTCCCACACGTCACTTTAACCCACCTGGACGTGTCGGAGAAAACGGCACGCCGATCCGATCCCTATTTGGGATTTTGGACCCCCGGGTTGTGTATTTTGACCCTTTATATATACTAGGCTGTTTTTTAGATCCGTCATTTCAATGCCCAACCCAATCGGAGATTCAAATGGATTCCGTCAGTTCCCACACGTCACTTTAACCCACCTGGTCGTGTCGGAGAAAACGGCACGCCGATCCGATCCCAATTAGGGATTTTGGACCCCCGGGTTGTGTATTTTGACCCCTTATATATACTTGGGTGTTTTTTCGATCCGTCATTTCAATGCCCACCCAATCCAGAGATCCAAATGGATTCCGTCAGTTCCCACACGTCAGTTTAACCCACCCGGTCGTGTCGGAGAAAACGCACGTCGATCTGATCCCTATTGGGATTTTGGACCCCCGGTTGTGTGTTTTGACCCTTTATATATACTAGGCTGTTTTTTAGATCCGTCATTTCAATGCCCAACCCAATCCGGAGATCCAAATTGGATTCCGTCAGTTCCCACACTCACTTAACCCACCCGGTCGTGTCTGAGAAAAGGGCACGCCGATCCAATCCCTATTTGGGATTTTGGACCGCGGTTGTGTGTTTTGACAATTTATATATACTGGCTATTTTTTAGATCCGACATTCAATGCCCAACCCAATCGGAGATCCAAATTGGATTCCTTCAGTTCCCACATGTCACTTTAACCCACCTGGTCGTGTCGGAGAAAACGGCACGCCGATCCGATCCCTATTTGGGATTTTGGACCCCCAGGTTGTGTGTTTTCACCCTTTATATATACTTGGGTGTTTTTTAGATCCGTCATTTCAATGCCCAACTAAATCGGAGATCCAAATTGGATTCCGTCAGTTCCCACATGTCACTTTAACCAACCCAGTCGTGTTAGAGAAAACGGCACGCCGATCCGATCCCTATTTGGGATTTTGGACCACCGGGTTGTGTGTTTTGACCCTTTATATATACTTGGGTGTTTTTTAGATCCGTCTTTCAATGCCCAACTAAATCTGGAGATTCAAATTGGATTCCGGCAATTCCCACACGTCACGTTAACCCAGCCGGTCGTGTCGGAGAAAACGGCACGCCGATCCGATCCCTATTTGGGACTTTGAACCCCCGGGTTGTGTGTTTTGACACTTTATATATACTTGGGTGTTTTTTAGATCCGTCATTTCAATGCCCAACCCAATCCGGAGATTCAAATTGGATTCCGTCAGTTCCCACACGCCACTTTAACCCACCCGGTCGTGTCGGAGAAAACGGCACGCCGATCCGTTCCCTATTTGGGATTTTGGACCCCCGGGTTGTCTGTTTTGACCCTTTATATACTTGGTGTGTTTTTTAGATCCGTCATTTCAATGCCAACCCAATCCGAAAATTCAAATTGGATTCCGTCAGTTCCCACACGTCACTTTAACCACCCGGTCGTGTCGGAAAAACGGCACGCCGATCCGATCCCTATTTGGGAATTTGGACCCCCGGGTTGTGTGTTTTGACCCTTTATATATACTTGACTATTTTTTAGATCCGTTATTTCAATGCCCAACCCAATCCGGAGATCCAAATTGGATTCCGTCATTTCCCACATGTCACATTAACCACTCGGTCGTGTCGGAGAAAATGGCACGCCGATCCGATCCCTATTTGAGATTTTGGACCCCCCAGTTGTGTGTTTTGACCATTTATATATACTTGGGTGTTTTTTAGATCCGTCATTTCAATGCCCAACCCAAATCGGAGATCCAAATTGGATTCCGTCAGTTCCCACATGTCACTTTAACCCAACCGGTCGTGTCGAGAAAACGGCACGCCGATCGGATCCCTATTTGGGATTTTGGACCACCGGGTTGTGTGTTTTGACCCCTTATATATACTTGACTGTTTTTTAGATCCGTTATTTCAATGCCCAACCCAATCCGGAGATTCAAATTGGATTCCGTCAGTTCCCACACGTCACTTTAACCCACCCGGTCGTGTCGGAGAAAATGGCACGCCGATCCGATCCCTATTTGAGATTTTCGACAGCCGAGTTGTGTGTTTTGACCCTTTATATATACTTGGGTGTTTTTTAGATTCGTCATTTCAATGCCCAACCCAATCCGGAGATCCAAATTGGATTCCGTCAGTTCCCATACGTCACTTTAACCCACCTGGTCGTGTCGGAGAAAACGGCACGCCGATCCGATCCCTATTTGGGATTTTGGACCCCCGGGTTGTGTGTTTTGACCCTTTATTTATACTAGGCTTTTTTTTAGATCCGTCATTTCAATGCCCAACCCAATCCGGAGGTCCAAATTGGATTCCGTCAGTTCCCACACGTCACTTTAACCCACCCTATCGTGTCGGAGAAAACGGCACGCCGATCCGATCCCAATTAGGGATTTTGGACCCCCCGGTTGTGTATTTTGACCCTTTATATATATTTGGGTGTTTTTTAGATCCGTCATTTCAATGCCCAACCCAATCCAGAGATCCAAATTGGATTCCGTCAGTTCCCACACGTCAGTTTAACCCACCCGGTCGTGTCGGAGAAAACGGCACGTCGATCCGATTCCTATCTGGGAATTTGGACCCCCGGGTTGTGTGTTTTGACCCTTTATATATACTTGGCTGTTTTTTTGATCCGTCATTTCAATGCCCAACCCAATCCGGAGATCGAAATTGGATTCCGTCAGTTCCCACACGTCACTTTAGCCCACCCGGTCGTGTCTGAGAAAAGGGCACGCCGATCCAATCCCTATTTGGGATTTTGGACCGCGGGTTGTGTGTTTTGACACTTTATATATACTTGGCTATTTTTTAGATCCGACATTTCAATGCCCAACCCAATCCGGAGATCCAAATTGGATTCCTTCAGTTCCCACATGTCACTTTAACCCACTCGTCGTGTCGGAGAAAACGGCACGCCGATCCGATCACTATTTGGGATTTTGGACCCCCAGGTTGTGTGTTTTGACCCTTTATATATACTTGGTGTTTTTTAGATCCGTCATTTCAATGCCCAACTAAATCGGTGATCCAAATTGGAATCCGTCAGTTCCCACATGTCACTTTAACCCACCCTATCGTGTCGGAGAAAACGGCACGCCGATCCGATCCCTATTTGGGATTTTGGACCACCGGGTTGTGTGTTTTGACCCTTTATATATACTTGGGTGTTTTTTAGATCCGTCATTTCAATGCCCAACTAAATCTGGAGATTCAAATTGGATTCCGTCAGTTCCCACAGTCACTTTAACCCAGCCGTCGTGTCGGAGAAAACGGCACGCCGATCCGATCCATATTTGGGACTTTGAACCCCCGGGTTGTGTGTTTTGACCCTTTATATATACTTGGTGTTTTTTAGATCCGTCATTTCAATGCCCACCTAATCCGGAGATTCAAATTGGATTCCGTCAGTTCCCACACGCCACTTTAACCCACCCGGTCGTGTCGGAGAAAACGGCACGCCGATCCGTTCCCTATTTGGGATTTTGGACCCCCGGGTTGTGTGTTTTGACCCTTTATATACTTGGCTGTTTTTTAGATCCGTCATTTCAATGCCCAACCCAATCCGAAAATTCAAATTGGATTCCGTCAGTTCCCACACGTCACTTTAACCCACCCGGTCGTGTCGGAGAAAACGACACGCCGATCCGATCCCTATTTGGGATTTTGGACCCCCGGGTTGTGTGTTTTGACCCTTTATATATACTTGATATTTTTTAGATCCGTTATTTCAATGCCCACCTAATCCGGAGATCCAAATTGGATTCCGTCAGTTACCACACGTCACTTTAACCCACTCGGTCGTGTTGGAGAAACTGGCACGCCGATCCAATCCCTATTTGAGATTTTGTACCCCCGTGTTGTGTGTTTTGACCCTTTATATATACTTGGGTGTTTTTTAAATCCGTCATTTCAATGCCCAACCCAATCAGGAGATCCAAATTGGATTCCGTCAGTTCCCACACGTCACTTTAACCCACCCGGTCGTATCGGAGAAAATGGCACGCCGATTCGATCCCTATTTGGGATTTTGGACCCCCCGGTTGTGTGTTTTGACCATTTATATATACTTGGCTATTTTTTAGATCCGTCATTTCAATGCCCAACCCAATCGGGAAATCCAAATTGGATTCCGTCAGTTCCCACACGTCACTTTAACCCACCCGATCGTGTCGGAGAAAACGGCACGACGATCCGATCCCTATTTGGGATTTCGGACCCCCGGGTTGTGTGTTTTGACCCTTTATATACTTGGGTGTTTTTTAGATCTGTCATTTTAATGCCCAACCCAATACGGAGATCCAAATTGGATTCCGTCAGTTCCCACACGTCACTTTAACCCACTCGGTCGTGTCGGAGAAAACGGCACGCCGATCCCATCCCTATTTGGGAATTTGGACCCCCGGGTTGTGTGTTTTGACCCTTTATATATACTTGGTTTTTTTTAGATCCGTCATTTCAATGCCCAACCCAATCCGGAGATCCAAATTGGATTCCGTCAGTTCCCACATGTCACTTTAACCACCCGGTCGTGTCTGAGAAAACGGCACGCCGATCCGATCCCTATTTGGGATTTTGGACCGCCGGGTTGTGTGTTTTGACCCTTTATATATACTTGGCTATTTTTTAGATCCGTGATTTCAATGTCCAACCCAATCCGGAGATCCAAATTGGATTCTGTCAGTTCCCACACGTGACTTTAACCCACCCGGTCGTGTCGGAGAAAACGGCACGTCGATCCGATCCCTATTTGGGATTTTGGACCCTCGGGTTGTGTGTTTTGACCCTTTATATATAGTTGGCTGTTTTTTAGATCCGTCATTTCAATGCCCAACCCAATCCGGAGATCCAAATTGGATTCTGTCAGTTCCCACACGTCACTTTAACCCACCGGTCGTGTCGGAGAAAACGGCACGTCGATCCAATCCCTATTTGGATTTTGGACCCCCGGTTTGTGTGTTTTGACCCTTTATATATACTTGGCTATTTTTTAGATCCGTCATTTCAGTGCCCAACCCAATCCGGAGATCCAAATTGGATTCCGTCAGTTCCCACACGTCACTTTAACCCACCCGATCGTGTCGGAGAAAACGGCACGCTGATTCGATCCCTATTTGGGATTTTGGACCGCCGGTTGTGTGTTTTGACCCTTTAGACTTAAGTTTTTTTAAGATCCGTCAATTGAACGCCCTTTACACTTATGTTAGGTTAATTATTTAGATTTCTTTTTTTCCCTGTTGACATTCTTTAGTTGTCTCATCTCATCCAAAGTATATAAAATTAATACTAATACTGACCTGAGGTGCTGGCTGTGTGGGGCGTACTCCCTGCATGGCTGAGATCAACTGCTGACCATATCGCCGAACTGCGTCTGTAGCTCTGTCTGCTGTGTCTGTAGATGTGCCCGTAGCTCTTCCCGAATGAGGCCTCTAATCTCCTCTACACCACTGACGGGGGGCGCAGTAAATGACTCGCGTATGCCGGAGAAGCGATCGAACTCGTATATGAGACAACACTGGATGAGTATCCAGGCTGTCCCCAAAGCCGTACACTCGACCCTTCCTCGGCCCTCCCGCTGCGTCGACCCAAGCCTCCGGATCCAAGTCTGGCTGGGGAGTGCCCTCTGCATAGCGCTCCTCCATCGTCCTGTCATAGGTCTCCTGCAGAACAAATTAAAATTAAATTATTGTCCATAAATTATTTGAATATCTTAATTGAATTCATAATTTATAGCTTGACTTACAGCGATCGTACGGGCACTCTCTCTAACATAGTCATCCGTCCCCTTCCGTCGGTATTATTTCAGTACCGACGGATATTTCTGACGGAAATATTTCCGTCGGAACTTCCGATGGATTTTTCGACGGATATTTGTAGTCGGAATTACCGACGGAAAATAATCCGTCGGAAACATCCGTCGCTAATCCCGCAAATTCTTGTGGTGCACCCCTTGTTGTTGGAGTATTTTCCCCTGAAGTTGATCTACATCCTGTTCGGGCGATGCTTGGTGTAGTAGATGTCGTGCCCCGACTGCGGCGATGACGTGAGGGTAAATTGTGCTCGGAAGACGTCTGCCAAGCCTCGTACACCTCGCTCCTTGCAGACGATGCAAAAAACACATATCGTTCGCCAAGAGTTAGGCGTTAGCTGAATGGCAGCGATAACCCAGATATTCAGCAACGCCTTCACCACCTCCGGCAACGATAGCCGGAATCCCACTTCTAGAAGGTCGAGGGAGGGGGCGATGCAGCCTGGTTTTTTCACCAGGTACGATTCCTCCTCCTTCGCGAAGATGATTCCGTATTCGCCTCCAATGCGAAATCGCTCGCGGAGCCCCCTGAAGAAGTGATATTTGGGCCCCCGTGACACGGCTGACATCGTCGCACTCGCCGAAGCCACAGTGACTTCCTTCTCCTTCTGCGACATGATTACCGGAAGAGGGAACGGAAAGAAGCGACAGTAACAGGAGGAGGAACAGACGAGAAACTGCAAGTTTGCGAGGAAGACGATGTGCAGTAGGGCTTTGCGAAAATGTGAAACCCTACTTTCGCCCCGCCTCTTCCTTATAAGGAAAGGAGGGCGCGAAAACCGAAAACGCAGATAGGCGGTTCTATTCAAACTCGTTGTTGCGTGATCACCAAGCGACGTCACCTCCGCAATGATGGTCTCCTCCGTCCTCGAGGCAGAACACCAAGCGACGTCGCCAGATGACCGTTCGTGGCGCCAAGGTCAGTATCACATTTAATGCGAAAGATGGCCGGGCAGATCTCCTCTCTCAAGGTGCTCAGGAGTCCGAGCACTCCCGAGAGAGTGGGGAGCAAGTGTGGTGGCTATTTCTAGCCACCTAGGCCCATAGGGCCCATCATGGCTCAGTATAGCCCAGTACGGCACTCCTTGCAGGCGCGGCCTCCTCGCCAGACGCCACGCGTCCTCGAACGCACCCTGCGGACCCCAAGCAGGAGCCCCACGCAGGGCATCTTCAGGCCCCAAGGATAGTCTCCGGGCACCTTGCAACTTGTTCGGCCCAAACACCTCCTGCCGAATAGCATTGGCTCGGAGTATACCTTAGCTTCGTCAACTCCATCCCACCAAACAACGAGCAGGCGGTCCAGCTACCGAACAGCCCCCCCTGCTCGGTACCTCCCGAACAAGAGGAGCCGTAAAATTCGTTGCCAATTGGCGACGGTTATGCGACGTGGTACGCGCCCCACGATCAAGTGGTGCGTTAACTGTAGGGTCCCTCAACGGACGTCTCAACGCATAACTTCCCGCTAAGAGCGCTAACTGGCGCACCCTTTTCGGTAACCGTTGGGGGACGTTTCGCCTTGTCCCTTCGACACCTTCGCCTATAAAAGGCCCAGGGGATCCCCATGCGAAGGTACACGATTTCTCCCATGCATATTCGCTCTCATGCGTTACACACATTGAACCCTCCTCTCTCAAGCATTTGTTCGTCTCTAATTTAGGCATCGGAGGGTTCTCCCCGGTTCTTCAACCGGACCCCCCTGATTCCTTACTGGTTTTGCAGGTCACCGTCCGCACCGGCGTTCTTCCCTTCCTTTCCAGTGGAGGTCGTTTGGCTCAAGCCCAAACAGGAAACGACCTCCACATATAGGTATGTTTACGTCAGATAAGGTCAGAGATGACTAAGCGTGTACATTTAAAAACACCTTGGAAAAGAACATACCTAAAAGGGCAATATGCCCCGAGTGTGCAGCAAGCAAGTATGTGTTAATCATCTTACAAATCAGCATGATACTTAGTTTTAGTCACGGAACTGGCGTTAAGAGTGGATAAAGTGACAAGGTATATAAGCATCCTTATGCCCATGATCCCCCCCACCCCACTTTAAAAAAGAAAGGAAAAGAAAGAAGAGAGAGAGAGAGAGAGAGAGAGAGAGAGAGAGAGAGTAAAAGATGCATTTTGTTTGGTGGGCTACATCTTAATGATTATTTTTTGTAAATGTCCTCTAGTACATTTATATAAATGACGAGGGTTCTTTATAATTTTCACCAATGCCAAAATTAATTAGAACGGGGTCATCTACTTCAAAACCATCTGATTTGACCTCGATCCTTTAATTCATGCTATTAAACTTTCCTCAGAATCATTAAATATTTAGCTACACATAAAAAATCACTCAAATCAAACATCAAAAAATTATGTCATATGATGTTAAAAATACCCAGTACTACTGTCCAAGCTGTTTATTTTAAATTATTTGATGTGTTAGTAATAATCGATAAGTAAATTAACAATAGGATAAATGATTTAGATGAGTGAATTAAAATAAGATTAAAAAGAGTGAATTGAAAATAAGAAAAAAAAATTCTCAAAGCCCAAGAGGGCTGATTTATTATATAATAAAGTAGAATATGAGAACAGAAATTAACCAACTACAAGTCAAGGTAAAATGGGAGTTAGCTAGAACTCCAAAGAAGATCTATCCCAAGAATGAGTGCGCCGGAGGACTGTCCGAGGTCGTAGTTCTAGTCTTCGAGAACAACGCTCCTTCTCATTTTCTCTGAATCCATACCAGCTGCTTCTGAATTAATTTTAAAATTAGGTATAAATATTTTCAGCTCTGGCAAGTTCGGCAACAGAAGAAAACTTCGTCCTCCAATCTGGATAATTATTATCCGGGGTTGGGTCTGGCACATTAATAACTTTTGATGGTCGCACCGGACTAGGGGAACGTTCTCTAGCAACCGTAAAGAAATCTTAATACCCTCTTTACGAGATATTAGATCGTATGATTTTGAAGTAAATGGTACCGCGCAATCCTTCTGATCCTATCTAAATAAGTTGGTTATACTCTCACATGACTCAATGAACCAATCCTGAAGCTAGGTATCGTATAAGGGGTCCGATGACATCAAATATGAAATTTTTAACAGCATTATTTATTTATATCATTTCTTCCTACATTTGTTAACACTTCTCTAGCATTTTTTTTAAAAATGGTTTCTTCAAAATTGACTGTATAGCTAGCACTTACAGCGAACAGGATCGACATATATAGTTAAAATAACTTCCACATGAACTGCTAAAACTTAGGGATAAACATGCAAATACGGTAGAAAATTAAGAATAAATATAGTTAAATTGTTAAAACGATGTGCGAGTGTAGAAGAAAGTGCTCAGTAATATGAACCGATCGATGACCACGGTGCTGCGTTGGAACAGCCTTGCAAAAAGTAAAAGAAAAGTGAAAGAAGAACATAGACCCTGGGGCCGGCGCGGGGGGGGGGGGGGTGTGGGGGGTGGGGGGTGGTGGGCAACTGAGCTGCTTCAGTTCCTGCTCGATCCTGTACGTGTCACTGTAACAAAGCACTTCTCTCTGAGATCCCGTTATAGAACCTTCTTTATTTGTTGCAGGTACAGATCAGTGCTGGAGGCATAGGCGATGGATCATATATGAAACGATTCAAGTAGAGCGAGAAGATCGAGAGATTATGCTCTCGAGATCTCCCTCTCTCCCTTGCCTTGTGCATATATATATATATATATATATAATATTTAGAGAGGCCACCGTTGCCATGCGAGGCTGCGGTGCAGATGGCGACCTCGACCAGGGGCGCTACAGGGATCCTATGCCGTGGATCGGTGTCTACATCGCCGCAGCCTCACTGTACTGCGCCGGGGCGATGGTGTTGGACGCCTACTACTCCGGGATCCGCAACCGCAAGTTCTGGTTCTCTCCCACGTTCTTCTCCCTCAACTCCGCCACCCTCACCATGATCTCCATATAGCCACGAAGATCCCCGTGGAATAGGATCAGTGCTGGAGCCATAGGCGATGGATATATGAAACGATTCGAGTAGAGCGAGAAGATCGAGAGATTAAGCTCTCGAGATCTCCCTCTCTCCCTTGCCTTGTGCATACATATATATATATATATATAATATTTAGAGAGGCCGCCGTTGCCATGCGAGGCTGCGGTGCAGATGGCGACCTCGACCAGGGGCGCTACACGGAGCCGCTGCCGTGGATCGGCGTCTACATCGCCGCAGCCTCACTGTACTGCGCCGGGGCGATGGCGTTGGACGCCTACTACTCCGGGATCCGCAACCGCAAGTTCTGGTTCTCTCCCAAGTTCTTCTCCCTCAACTCCGCCACCCTCACCGTGATCTCCATAGATCCCCGTGGACCTCAACACCCCCATGCCAGGTGCTGTGGTCCAGCTGGCCAAGCTCAGCGGCACCGTCCTCATCTGCACCGCGACGGCCAACGTCATGCCCTCCTTGGGCGACTCGAATGTCCTCTCCAACGTCTTCGCCGTTGGGATGCTCATCACGTATAATGAGAAGTTACGTGGGTACATTTGGCTGGGAGACTATTATGGAAGAGTTTTTCCATGACCAATTCTAAGATGATCAGACATGATGCAATATTCGTGTTAATGCCCTGGTTTCAATCGTGGTTTATGATGAGGAGGTAATTAATTTTACTTGTGTGATTACTCCACCATCGTTGTACTTCATTTGTTTAGTGTGAATTTTTTACCGTCATCGTTGTCCACGCCAACTCGCGAAAAGTGAGTGAAATAAATTTTTTTTTTTTTTTACCATCAACTTCACCAAAACCTCCGAAGTGGAGTTCCACCCGTTTTTCGGCAGTGGGGAGAGAAGGTTATACTTCTCTCTATCTCTCTCCTCCCTACAAACAAAGAAGTCGGAGCAACTTATTACATTTGAAAAAATTGCGAATATTATCAAAGATTTTGCAGTCAAAATCTCACTCAGAAGTGTTTTCAAACGCTGCTCTGAACCTTGTATTTGCAAAACATATGTAGAGCTTGTTGAACATTGTAGTAGCAATTAAGTTCTAAGGTGTCTATAACACTACAAGGAATATGAGATATGTAGACGGCTGTAAATCGTAGCCGTCTACAAAAGTTCTATTCCTAGACGGCTATTTTAAACCGTCTACAAATGTTACATATGTAGACAACTTATTAAAGCCGTCTACATATGTAACATTTGTAGACGGCTTGTTTAAGCCGTCTACATATATATGTAGGCGGTTTGTAAAAGCCGTCTACAAAAGATAGATATGTAGACGGCTTTAAAACGCCGTCTACATGTGGAACATTTGTAAACGGTTTTGTGCACCGTCTACATAATATATATAGACGGCTTAAACAAGCCGTCTACAAATGTCATTAAAGCCGTCAACATATGTACTAATGTTACATATGTTTGTAAAATTTTAGTTTTATATTTAACAATGTTCAATTAAGATAATATTTTAAACACAAGTTAATTAGATGATGATACATTTATGATAAAAATTATTTACTTTTTAAAATAATATATATCTATAGATATTAATATATATTATATATAGAGATAATAATAGGAATATATATATATATATATAATGTTATATATTCTATGTACATATATCTATGTCTATGTATATATCTATTTTATGTATCTATATTCTTTGCATTATATATCTATGTTATCTATATATCATTGTGTATATATATAATATATATATATATATATATATATAATATATATATAATATATATATTTTATACATATATCAACATATATATATCTTTATATATCTATTATTATTTTATATTCTATGTATCTATACTATGTGTGTATATATATTCTATGTATATATATGTATCTATGTTATATTTAAATATATAATATATATATATATATATTCTATGTATATCTATGTCTATATATCTATGTTATATAAATATATTATATATAGAAATAATATAATATAATATATGTATGTGTGTAGATATATATTATCTATTATATCTATATCCGTATATAATATTTATCTTTTTTTGTTTCTATATAATTTATGTATATTTATATATCTATATCTATAAATAGGTATAATTAATTCACTGTTTATGTTTCCCCTCTCTCTCTCTTAGATCTCTCCCCACCCTTCACTGTTCATCTTTCTCCTCTCCTCTGCTTGAGGGCCTCGTCGCGGGAGACAACGTTGACATCGGTGACGCAGGCGCCCTCCTCGCTTTCCTTTTCGACCTCCAGCAACACCTGCATCACGCACACTCGCCCTCAAAATTACCAAAAAAGAAAAATTTGAATTAATCTCGATTATGTATATTTAGGCTACTTTCAAATAAATATAATTAAGATTAATTGTCTTCATTGGTAGATAAAAAGTTAAACGAATGTAGTTAACTTTGAATAAATATATACAATATAATTGAATATATAATAATTATAGATAACTATATACTTTGTATGTATAATCAAATATATATTATTAAAATATTAAATATATAAATATATGTATATAAATGTAAATAAATATAATCAAAATTATTAACTTTATATAATAAAAACATAAATATTAACAAATATAATAGGAGATTTCGCCAATTTTTCCCATCCAGTCATCGAAACGGCCCTCCCCGCCCCCAAATTTTCCCATCCCGCCATCGAAAATTTGAAACCATCGAAACCACCCTCCCGGCCCCAAAATTTTCCCATCCCACCATCGAAACCGCCCGCCCCGCCCCCAATTTTTCCCATCCCGCCATCAAAACTCCCGCCCCGCCCCCAGTTTTTCCCATCCCGCCATCAAAACCGCCCGCCCCGCCCCGCCCCCAACTTAGCCCCAATTCCCATTTCTTTTTTTCCTCCCTTTCCCCCCTCTCTCCTCCGTCTGCAACCGAAGGTTGAGAGCAGCGGCAGCAGTGCTCGCCTCCTCCGTCGGGCCAACGCCCCCCCCCCCCCCAATTCCCATTTCTTTTTTACCTCCCCTTCTCTCTTCTTCCATCTGCAACTGGAAGGTTGAGAGCAGCGGCAGCCCTCGCCTCCTCCGTCGGGCCACCGTGACCCCCCCTATGGCCACCTCTGCCACCGCCATGGCTGCACCGCCTTGACTACCTCGCCTGCTGTTGTTCCTCACTGTCTTCGTCCGTGAAGGTGACGGGATGCTTCAAGAAATCTACAGCGACGCCTGCAAGGGCCCCTCCGTCCCGGCGTCACCGCTGCGGTCGTCCGTGAGTCTCCCTTCGACGACACTGCCTCCTCCGCCGGCCCCAAGTGCGCGGTCGCCGGAAGCAGCAGCCAACAACCCCGAGGTCAGGCTGTAGCTCTGCAAACCCTGGGTCTTGGAAGCGAGGCCACCCTGGTCCGCGACTTCTTGCGCTTCAAGAGCAGCGCGGTTCCTTCTAGGGTCTTGTTCTTTGCTGGCGGCGGGTGGAGGGATTTCTCAGGCCCGACGGGAGGAAGAAGGCTTATGTGAGGCTGACCCCGCACTACGATGCTTTGGAAGTCGCCAACAAGATTGGCATAATCTAAACAGGACTAAACATTTGTTGTCTGGTGGGTATGTTGGATACAATTGGTTTTTGATGAATCAGTCTTCGCATTTGTTACCTTCTCTTTTTCTCAGTCTTCGCATTGGTTCTAAAAGACCAGCAGCTTAAATCCATGTGTATCTCGCAAGGAGAGGTGGATGTTTAGAGGATTTGTTTTCTTCAAGGAATTACACAAATTTACCGGTGCACTTCTGCATTTTAGCATACTTGTGGGTCAGGGATAAGTTTCCAGCAGATTCTTACTAAAATTTCGGATGTTGACATTGGAATGAATCGTAAAAATGATCAAATGACATAACCCAGAATTTTGAACCGTTTCAAATGGGTGGATTCTGGAATGCAAATATGGCACTGATGGTGTGGATGTGAATCTGCGATGTAGTCCAAAGTCCTCTCAATTTCCGATCTAAGAGTGCAGTTTATTTGGAATCAATGACCTAGTTGCTGGTCTTTTGATATTAATTTTTTTTATGTAAATAAAAGATATGTAGACGGCTCCTTTAGTCGTCTACAAAAAAATTATATGTAGACAGCTCCATAACCGTCTACGTATATTTTTTTTGTAGTCGCCTATAACAGCTGTCTACATATGTACATAGACGGCTGTAAAACCGTCTACTTATGTAACTTTTGTAGACGGTTAAAAATAACTGTCTACGTATCGTTTGTAGACGATATTTTAGTTGACGGCTCTATAGCCCGTCTACGAAACTTTTTGTAGACGGTTTTAGGATTATTGTAGACGGCTATAAGCCGTCTACATATCATACTTTTCTTGTAGTGATAAATAAAGATCTAATTAATTCTTCCGTGAGGGCAAGTTGTAACAACTCATGAGAGCTTGCGTGTGTGAGACACCTGCTTGTAAAATACTGTGAAAGCCCAATATCTATTCCTTACTCTTTTTCACTTATAAACTCTTGCTTCTTCCTATGTATGTATGAGGTCGACAGCGCCACAGAAGGCCAGTGAAGCCTCCGTGAAGGTCATCCCCTTCCGGAAATTGAAGGAATTTATAAAACGGCACTGGTTGATGGCCCATACTTGCAGAGCCCAATATGTCTTGGGGCGTTTGGCAACCTGCACCTCTTCAGGGGCCTACTGCCTCTTCGGCGCCTTGGTGCTGTTGCAGGCCCTGCTGCGAGTGCTCCGGCGCCGCCCGGGGTTGCGGTTCTGCAACGGTGCATCCGATTACGGGTGGTCAACCACGCTGGTCCTGACCACCCAGGTGGCGGCAGTCATCATCGGCACGGTGGCCCCTGTCTACAGATGGCAGTACGCCGTCCACTACCGAAGCATCTGCGGCGAATACCAGACCTTGCCGACGAGATCACGGTGGAGAAGTACTGGTTGGAGAGGCTAAAGGACAGCTGGCTGAAGATGGGCACTCATCCTTCTGACAGCTTCTCAATGCGCACGCTGTTAAGGCTGCACTCGGTGGACGTGCAGTTCAGGAAGTTCTACCGGCTTTTCCCCCGGTGCGCGTGCTGTTCAGGAAGTTCCACCGGCTTCTCCCCGCGATGCGCGTCGGTGGCTGCGACAGGTCGTGGGAATGGACTCCTCATCACTCTCACAGCAAGGGCCCCCGCCGGCGGACAACCATCTGGAGGACTATGTGGTACACCTGGAAGGGGTAGGGGAGCTGGCGAGGACCGTCAAATCGGAGATGAAGGACGCGGAGAGTTGGATCGAGAAGGGCAGGAAGAAGCAACCGGAAGCCCTGCTTCAGCTCATACAAAAACCCTCCCCCGAAGGTTTCAACCACGCGGGCGCCTTCGATAGCTCCGGGAAGGAACCCTGTCCCTTGCTTCCATAAGAGCCCCCGAACTGCTGGTCTCTGCTGCCACTGGTGACCCTCGCCGCCGTCGCCGCCCCGCTCCCGGGCGTCGAGCCAAAGGAGGTCGATCTGCTCCTTCGCGGCGTCAAGGAAGGCCTCAAATTTGTGAAGCTGGTGGAGAAAAACCTGGACGAGATGGGCCTGGTGAACATGAGGGGAGCAGCGGAGAGCGTCTGGGTGGGATTGGAGCTCAACAAGAAGTGGCTCGACCGGGACCTACGCAACCTTGCCCCGAGAACAGAAAGAGACGGGCGCGGGAAGGAGGTCGCTGAGGCAGCACAGAGCATCGCCGAGCAAGAAGTCGTGGACTCCGTGGAGAAGCTCGGGATCAGCAAGCACGTCCTCTCGTGGCCGGAGAGGACGATGGCGGCGAACTGCATGTACAGGGTCTGCGCCACCATCATCCACGACTACGAGGAGGGCAGGCACCCGACGGATGCGCATCTGTTCGCCTGGTTGCGGAGGACCATTTCTGACATCCTGGGTGCCTGCCTCACCAACCTGTCTCGAACCCTCTACATGGAATCTGATACGGTTAGTCACCAGCTGACCCACGACGACAAGGATGCATCGGAATTCCCTCTGTCGCCGACAATCCGACGATCCAGTATCAGTATTGGCCTAAGCGACGACCTAAGCCCTCGGCTTAGTCGCTTCGTTCAGAGATCCGTAAGGTCAGACGCGTGATCTGGGCGTATCCGGCTGGTGCCAGGTCAGATTCGCCCGTCATCGCGGGATTGATTCCGAAAATCGGACCACGCACGCCCCAGCTGTCACGTGCCCATGAAAGGAAACTGATAAGGACTCTGCAACCTCATCTAAATCCTGTATAAAGTTAGGCCTGGTTAAGGAGTCTGTAGACAAGCCTATCCAATCATTAGATAATTGTTAAACATTGGATCAGGATTCTTCCTAAGTGTTTGCGTTGTATGTAAACTGTAACCCTCACTGTTAAAAATATAACATCGTCTCCCTCAAAGGGAGTACGTGAGATATCTGTATTAACTACTTTACATGGTATCAGAGCTGCGTGCTTAACAGCCCTGATCCTGCTCTTTTTTTTTCTCTCCCTTTCATCTCTCTCTCTAGAGCATGTCTACTCCTGGTGTGGATACCGTTTTTAGGCGGTGCCCACAAAGAGGGGGGAATGATAAGTGGATATGTAGTGGAAAAGACATAAATGACGGAAAATAAAAGATCGTGATCGTCATGTACACGATGGTGCCGAATGAAGATGCACGCGAAGGGTGCGAGATGGAAGAAAGTGATCGCGAGTATATCTTTTTAGCGGGAAATTGCGCGGGAGATGATGTTGGTTCTTTCTTCCTCTACGAGCACGGCCGGTCGTGGTAGAGAGTTTCCTTATTTGATTACCTTGAAAAATAAGACAAAGCAAAGAGGGGATTAACCAAAAAATGTGTAGTATGCAAATCCTAAAAATGAATAAAATAACATAAATGAAAGGAAAGAACACACCTTTCGTGGTGGCTTTTAAACCCCTAGGGATATAGGTGTGTGTGTGTATGCATGCATGTGTACGTATAAGAAAGAGTATAGAAGAGCCACGTGGGGCCCGGAGGGAGTAAATGAAAACGTCAAAAGGAAAGGGGGAGGGGTGCTTCCCCAAAAGTGGATGGAGCGGCGGCGTTGCCGGGATGGACGGAGGAAGTGGAGGAAGACCGTGCTCCTCCCGCCTCGCTCCGGTACGTGGAATGGTAGACGACGCTCCGAACACCGGTGGAGGAATTGGGTCGCCGATCCGACGGGGCTCCGCCGTGGGGAGAATCCGGCAGGGCTCCGCCAGGGTAGAGGGGAGGTTTTTTCAAATGGCTACCCGCGGGGGTCTATTTATAGGCACTGGATCAAAATCGCGTCCAGGACAGCAGACGATTTTTAGGCATGAATAGCGGCGGAGCGGTAGGCCGCGATTAAGAAGGTCGGTCGTGCATGGGGAATCGCTGCACCGCCTCTCTGAATAGCGTCGGGGCATGCCGTCGCGAATTGAATCGCGGTGGGTCGCTCGAACGCGATTAATACTTGCATGGTTTCGAGGCAACCGACTCACGAATACGCTGCCTGCTGATGTGACATCCGGATTTGACCTCTCTGAATCACGTCGTCTAACACGGACGTGATTCAGGGATTTTATCATGATTATGAGCCTGCGCGCGATGACTTTTTGGGCCGCTGTCAGACTCTGAATCGCGTCAGGGATACAAGACGCGATTTGAAAGGTGGTTCGAAGAAAAGCGTCTACCATAGCGGACGCGAATTGAATTTTGCTTCCGGGGGCGCTGCCCCCGAACCCCCGCGACCAGACCCCCTGGGGAAGAACCGAGGAAGAATGGGCGATATCCAGAAATATGGGGAAAAACACTCTTGCGAGGCAAAAAGATGGCCATTGTGGCGTTACGGCGCAACTTGAAAATTTGCCCGCGGTGGAGCCAAATTTGCGTGTCTACACCTGGTGCTTCTTCCTCATCTCTTTCTGATGCCGCCACTGCATCTCCTACTCCGAGTGGAATCTGTTGTCGTTCCACCTGCTTCTTCTCCTGCTCCGATCGACACTGTTGCTGCCCAGCCACCTCTTGCTAGCATCATGTCGTTGCTCACCATCAAGCTTACCCACGAGAATTATGTAAGATGGCGCCGACAATTTTCTGCTGCTCTTAAAGCCAATGGATACTTGGGGATCCTTGATGGTACGGATATATGTCCATCTCAAACACTCGTGGGACCAGGCAACGCTTCTCGTCCTAACCCGGACTATGGCGCTTGGCAACGTCGGGATGCCCTCGTTCTGTCATGGATGCTTGCTTCCATGTCAGATTCCATTGCTGCTCTCGTTCCGACTGTGGCACTTCTCATGAAGCTTGGACTGCCATCGCCCACGCCTTGCCTCTCAATTCGGCGCCCGTGTTCTTCAGTTGCGTACCCAGCTCCACAACGTCCGGCGCGGTTCTTCCTCCATTACTGACTATATGCAGACTGTTAAAAACCTTGCTGATAGCCTGGCTATTATTGGCGCGCCTGTCCAACAACATGATCTCGTTATGCAAGTTCTCGCTGGTTTGGGCCCGGCTTATAACTCTTTTATTCCATCCGTCACCACTCGGATTCGCGAGGTTTCCCTTGAAGATATGCATGCCATGCTTCTTGCCCATGAAAGCTTTATGCAGCACTGCGACCAATCCTCTGAAGAGCCAGCTTTTCCTTCCACCCACTCCGTCGATGGTGGACGAACTTCTGTTCCCGACGACACGTCTCGTCGTGGTCACGGCACTGGGCGATCCGGCCGCGGACGTGGCCGGGGACGCGGTCGTGGACGAGGTCCCTTTTGCCAGATATGCTTTGTTGCTGGCCACATTATGCCCATGAATGCCCCGAGCGCTTCAATACCCGGTTCGCAGGAGGCCCCCACTCTCAACCACAGCAGTCCTCTGCACCTGCACCACCGTCCATTCTAGGACCCGCTCCGGCTGCATTTTCTACCTGCTTTACCCAGGCCTCCAAAGATCCTTCCTGGCGCGCCGCCATGTCACAGGAGTTTGATGCTCTCCTACGCAATGGTACGTGGACACTGGTGCTCGCGCCCCAGGGATGAATGTGTTAGGGTGCAAATGGGTTTACAAAGTTAAACACCGTGCTGACGGCACTGTGGAACGCCATAAAGCACGCCTCGTTGCCAAGGGTTTTCGCCAGCAGCCTGGCGTGGATTGCTTCGACACGTTTAGCCCGGTCGTAAAGATTAGTACTGTTCGCCTCCTACTGGCCATTGCCATTAGCTCCAACTGACCTGTCCGTCAGCTTGATGTCTCAAACGCCTTTCTCCATGGCGATCTTGAGGAAACTATCTATATGGAGCAACCACCGGGCTTCGCGCATCCACAACTACCTCATCATGTCTGTCATCTCCGGCGGTCCTGTATGGTCTCCGCCAGGCACCTCGCGCTTGGTTCAAGCGCCTCAGTCAATGGCTCACCACCCTCCGGTTCGTTGGCTCGAAGATGGATACATCGCTCTTCTTTCGCTGTGAAGGAGCTTCTCGGATATTCATCCTCGTCTATGTGGACGATATTCTCGTCACCGGTAATGATCGCGGGGGCGTTTCATCCATCATCGCTGCTCTTGCCCAGGAATTTTCTGTCCGCGACTTAGGGCCTGCTCGTTATTTCCTGGGTGTTGAACTCCTTCCCCAGCCCTCAGGTTATATACTATCTCAAAGCAAGTACCTAAATGATATTCTTTTACTTGCCAAGATGGATGGGGCACGTCCGCTCTCTACACCGATGGCAGTCACCACCACTCCCAACGCCGGCGATATGGAGCCACTTCCTGATATCTCTCTCTATCGTAGCATCGTTGGGGCACTTCAATATGCTACGATTACTCGGCCGGACATTTCCTTCGTCGTCAATCGTGCTTGTCAGCAAATGCATGCCCCTGTCATAAGGACTGGATTCAAGTTAAACGCATTCTTCGATATCTCAAGGGCACCATCACATACGGCTTATTTCTTCATCGCGGTTCTCCCTATCATTGCATGCTTTCAGAGATGCCGACTGGGCTGGGTCCGCTCCTGATCGCCGCTCCACTGGTGGATATGGTATTATCTTGGGCGCAATCTTATATCTTGGAGCTCTAAAAAGTAACCAACGGTAGCCCGATCCAGTACAGAAGCAGAGTACAAAGCCGTCGCCAATACCACTGCTGAGTATTGTGGCTGTTTTCCCTCCTGCGTGAACTCGGGTTCTCATCCCTGCGCCTGTTTTGTGGTGTGATAACATTGGAGCAACTTACTTGGCTGTCAATCCCGTCTTTCATGCATGGACTAAACATGTGGAAATTGATTTCTACTTTGTTCGTGAACGTGTTGCTGCCAAAGAGCTTGTGTTTCCTTTATCTCCACCAAAGACCAGCAGGCCGACATTCTTACCAAACCGTTACCCAGACAACGCTTCAGTGATTTGAGATTCAAGCTTAATGTGCAGTTACCACAGTTCAGCTTGCGGGGGCGTGATAAGGACTCTGCAACCTCATCTAAATCCTGTATAGAGTTAGGCCTGGTTAAGGAGTCTGTAGACAAGCCTATCTAATCATTAGATAATTGTTAAACATTGGATCAAGATTCTTCCTCAGTGTTTGCGTTGTATGTAAACTGTAACCATCACTATTATAAATATAACATCGTCTCCCTCAAAGGGAGTACGTGAGATTTCTGTATTAACTACTTTATAGAAATCCCCACAACGGCAAGCCTCCAGGATCCTAGCTGAAAGGCGCGCCGCAAGGGCCGCACTTGCCTCCCTTCTCCGCCCTTGGAGGTTCAGACCGCCAGGTCCTTATAAATGGTAGAGACATCCCTCGCAGAGGAGGTAAGCTATTCATAGCACTTAAACTCCCTCGCACGAATCTTCGGTCTACTGATTTGATCGTCGGAGTGTTTAACCACCGAAGTGCCTCAGTAATTTTTGCAAGTCAGATCTCGTTCTTCACGTCGGCGAGTGGCGCTCCGTCCCTTAGGTCCTCCTGATCTTCCCGGCCTCGGCCGACCCCGTTTGCTCCAGCAGCAACAGAATCCTTCAGCCACAAGTTCGAGGAGAGGAAGAAGTGCGTCAGGGACGCAGCGCTTGCGCTTGGGGAGGCCGAGGGCATCCTGCAAATCCTCAAAATAACTGATCAGGTGGCCTCTCGTTTTCCCAGCAGAACCCAGTATTTGGACGACTGGAAGAACAGAGGGTGAGATGTATGATCTTTGAGGCCCTACACTTCTGATCACCGTCGTCCAAGGCAGCATTGATCTTATCTCATTTCAACTCGCCTGATCGGTCGTAATTTCTTGGGAAGAAGCATATGTGGGGGCCGTAGGCGGGGCAGGGCACCTGTTGGCAACTAGCACCGCTCCGATCACTGTTGCACTCGGTGATCATGAATAATCTCTCTCTGTATGATCATGATAAAATATGTTGTCTTTCTGATTCCCGCACGATATGATGCGTCAGTCTGATCAATTATTGGTTTTTAGTCGTTGTTGATATAAATATTTGAAATTATAAATAAATAAATAGATAAAATCTAATTTATATAAAGTAAGTATATACACATATCAATAAAATAGCAGCTGAAATGTAAGAAAGGAACCTGAAATTTTTTAGGATTGTAGAACCCTAAATCCACTCCCCATTTTATTCGCTTCACTTTTTAGATTTCACAATTTTGGGCGGAATTCATGTCAACGTGGATTTCTCTTATTTTGTTCGGAACCATCGGATCTTTCCGGATCTTGATCCAATGGCATCCAATGGTGTATTGCTCTAAGGTACGGCTGGATTGTGCCAAGTGGGATTATGGTATTCTAAATTTCTCTCTCTCTCTCTCTATATATATATATTCTACTTGCTTCTCAAATTTTACGTTGGGAAAGGGGTGAAAGAAAGCCCCTGGCCACTAGTTTAGGGCAAAGATAGGTAACATTTGAATATAATTGAAGGTGGGTCCACGATGAATTTAAAACTTTGAAAGTTAGGGTTTGATGCTGAGGGGTTGAACTATATATAAACACTAAGAAATATGGAAATAAAAAATCGATATAAAAATTGGTATTTCTATTTCCACTCTTATAAAAATTGAATTTATTTCCATTTTTACTAAGTCATCGAAATTCTACATCATTAAAAAAAAATGTAAAAATAGACGAAGATGAATATCAGTTGGTATCCCTACTTATGGGGCATTTGGTTGTACTACTCATTTTTATATAGTTTCATGTTAAATAATTGTGATGAGCGAGGTTTTGGGATAATTTTAAAATATAAAACATCTAATTAAGCTTCTAAACAAAAACAATATAACCATAATAACACAAGGAGTGCATTACGGAGTGAGTCTAGTGATTAACTCTCTATGCATATTAAGAGAAGGTCACAAGTAATAGATTTATAAGAGATTTCTAAAGACATTGTAATAGATTAATTATTTTTTAAAGACAAAATAGTATAACATAATAAAATAATGCTCTAAAGTACCGCACGAGGTCAAAGTTATACAAATGGTCACAACAAAGTTCTTTGATCAGAAAATACTAAAATATTTAATGGTGATGAGGTCTAACATATGTTCCCTCCATCACCAACGCAATGCCATCAACTTTCCTAGGCCGATGCTGCTCATCTGCAATTGAACTCCAGTCGAAATTGTTCTTGATCGTTCTTTCTTACCTTCATTGTTCTATTCCTCTGTCAATTCCTTTAGTTAATTACCAGTCTTGTAGACACTGTTAGTTCTCATGCAATAAATCTCCATAGACCGAAAAAAAAATTGTTATCCAATATACTAGATGGGCAAAGAATTCCACATTAAGCAAGCAGTTCGGGAGTATAACATCACGTAGAAGCGTCGCGTCACTTTTTTATTTGGCCATGTAGAGGGGCGTTGCTTAAGATACATTTAATGCATCTTTATATTTTTTAAAATTTTTACTTAAATAAGTATATATAAATAATTATATAATACATATAAATGATGATTTAGTGTACATAAATAGTACAGTAATACATAAAAAATAATACAAGAATATATTGTTGTGTTATTATGTACACTAAATCAATTGTTTATGTGTATTGTGTATTTATTTATACATATATTTAGGATAATTAATTACGAGTCTCTATTAGATTTTTGACTTATTTGTTGGTTTCTAACACAGCTGTAACTTATTACAGTAAGTGTTATCACCTGTTACAGTATACGTTAAGTCTTGTTACATTAAGGATCTCCCTGTTATAGTCAGAGACTTCTAATTAATTACCTTATTTTTAAAGTAAAAAAAATAAGAATGTATTAAATACATTTTAGACGGCGCCCCTTCACATGACCCAATAAAAGAGAGACGCGACTCTTTCACGTAATACTATGTCTCGGATTGTCGATAGGGAAAATTAATTGGGGGTCCCTGTTAGAGGCTGGTACTTTTTTCCTCGTCTCTGTCAGAATACTGGTAAACGTAAAGTCCCTCCTTTTCGTCCAGTTTAATTTCCAGTCCCTACTTTTCACAAGTCACCATTTACGACCCTCCACGCACGGTTTCCGTCTCGTTGGCCTCCGTCTCTTTTTCCCATTCCCGTCTTACCCTTTCCTCCTTTCCAATGCCACGTCCTATCCAGTCTGAACGATGGGAAGTTGCTGTTACATAGCGTGCGGAGAACTGTTACAGCTAGCATTGTAATGACTTACACATGTGCTTTCGAAGGCCCGTGAACTGTTTTTCACAACTATAAAAGGAACCGAGGGCCTCATCCTTCACAAGTTTCTCTGAGTCTTCTTCTTCCTGTCTTGCTTGTTCGTCTTCTTTCCTCTCTATTGCAGATGTTTACATCTAACCGTACCCCCCAGAGGGATGGCAAGGCACCAGCCTCACCGGTGCCATCGTCGCCCCCGGCGCCACAGGCTCCACCATCGCCGTCGACCTACAGCCCCGACTACTGGAAGGGTTTTTACATCGGGTGGAACATGGCTTTACAGAAAGCCTCTCGGCTGTACCACCACAAGGGCCTCACCAACATCCTCCCTGACATTGGCCCTAGGGCAGAACGCATCTGTTCCTCACCTTCCTCTGGTCCCTCCCCGGGCCGTTTCTCTTCCTCCCCTCCCGCGTCCACCTAGTAATCGAGTTAGGGAGTTTAGACTGTAACAGATTTCAACTTATACTGTAATAATGTTCTGGAACTGTAACCTCCTATCATGTATACTAAAAGTATAGGTAAAGACTGTAACAGGATTCTGCATATACTGTAATAAGGTAGGCGTAGATTGAGCGCTCAAGCTGTAAGACTGTACTTCTTCAACTGTAACCTAGTATCATCTATCCTGTAATGAGAATATGCAGCTATTGTAACAAGTTTGTACGTATACTGTAATACTGTAGTTGTAGGTGTGCGATCAAAGCTAAAGGAACGATGTACTGCTCGAACTGTAACCTCAAAGCATGTATACTATAATGAGAATAGGTAAGTACTGTAACAGATTTCAACTTATACTGTAATAATGTGTTCTCGAACTGTAACTCCTATCATGTATACTATAAAAGTATAGGTAAAGACTGTAACAGGATTCTACATACACTGTAATAAGGTAGGCGTAGCTGGAGAGCTCAAGCTGTAAGAACTGTACTTCTCCAACTGTAACTTCGTATCATTTATACTGTAACAACAATAGGTAAAGACTGTACAACAGTATCATTACACTGGTTAGGAATAAGTACGTGCGACACTTCTCCTTCAGTTGTATACGCTATGAATGTCCTTGTGCATTGAAGTACACTTTGATGAAGTGGACGGCGATTTTTGCTCGCATGTAAGGCATGTCATCCTGACTGAAGGGCAAATCTTGAATGTCCCTACATGCTAGACATTCCATGTATTTGCAAGTGAAAATTTCGCAGTTGTCTCCCGATCCTTGTTGTGGGCATGGGTCGGGGTAGCGTAGCGGCCATTTATCTGCATCTAGTGCTTGCCCTTCAGGTATCTTTTCAGTTCCTCCACCTGCATGAGAAAATGAACAAAAGAGTTCCAGCAACTTAATGTAGATTTAATGTTACTGTTACGTATGTAACACAAGTGCTCACGCTCTGTAACGAATGTAAGCATTGTATGTAACACTTGTCACTTACATATTGTGGAATGTCAGGACGATGTTTGTTTCGTAATGAGTCGTACACGTGGAACTCTTTTTCCTTATTGTGGATGACCAAAAGAGCCCAATGGTTCGTTCCAACGTGCATGGGGGAGAAGATGAGGTCGAATTCATTTGGGGCGCGGTCCAATTTCCCGAAAGCGTATTCGAAATGTTGTTCCTTGCTCTTATCGTCTATGCAAGATTGGACACAACCCTTTAAAGCGGCTCCCACATATCCAAAATTCCAAAAAATATCTGGGTTCTCTTCACGGGGGAGAAACAAGTAAGCGTTGACGTAGCAGTCATTACGACCGATTCGCTCTCCCTCGCGAACAATAGCTCCTGGATGTCATGAAACGAGAGGAAATTGTCGTATCCTTCCACAGTGTCGTTGAACATGAAATCTCTACATGTAAGAAAACATCTTTGGTAAGAATTAAGACTGTCATTCAGTAATAGATGATGTAATATATGCAACAGAAAAGGTCGAAACTGTAAACATGGTACACATATACTGTAACACGTACTCATTCAAAAATCGTTCAATCTGACTTTTCGGCCACTCCTAATGCTTCCCGGGTGACGTAATCTCGTCTCTCCTCTTTCTTGCCCCTTGGAAGTGTGTCTGTACTCTCTGAGAGTCAACAAAGATCGGTTCAGAAGTGGACACATTCACTTTCGTGGCTTTGTGGTGCCGAAAATCGTCTGGCTGCGATAGAGTAAGTAATAAAAGAATTTTCTGTAAAACAATTAAATGTAATTGTAACGAACTCTGAATAATACTGTTATGTCTCATGAAGGGTTCTGTAACCGAATGCTCAGCTTATGTATATTCTGTAAGGGGAATCATACCGTATATAACTCGGTTGTCGTCTTATCCTCGTCCCAGCTGAAACTCGTCGGGACAATGATGATGGGGATATCTGACGCCGCTTCCTCTTCTTTTCTTCTTCTTCCTCCTCATTCTTCTTCTTGTGCTCGTCCTCCTCGTCCTTCTTCTTCCTCTGGTCTTCTCCTGCTCCTTCTTCTTCCTCTGCTTCTCGTTCCTCTTCCTCTTTGCGTCCTCCTCCTCTTCCTTCTTCTTCTCCGCCTCCTCCTCCTCCTCCTCCTTCTTCTTCTTCTCTGCCTCCTCCTTCTCCTTCTTCTTCCTCTTCGCGTCTGTAATCACGGGGATTGTGCCCCCCTCAACACGCAAACACGTATTAAATCTAATAGCATGGAAAATAGGGTGTGATCGCCACCTAGATAGTTGCCAAATGATAGAAAATATGAGGGGGCTAACTATTCTAGGAAAAGGAGAGAGAAAGGAGGCGGACCTGGTATCGCGGTCGTCATACCTGCCGTGACGATGCTGCTAACGCGTCACTAGATCCTGACGCGTCTATTGTCACGTCGCCTTACGCCGTCGCGTTCTCTGTGTGCGGGAGATGTTGGATATGGACCTTCTTCCCACCCTCCAGCCGGCCGGAGGAAGAGAGCTCCTCGTGGAAACAAGTTTGGATGCCTGCCAAAACAAAAGAGACAAGAAAAAGCCATATTAGAATAAATTAAGCATAGTATCTATTCAACAATGAAAAGAAAAGAGGGAGCATGGTGGGAACGAACCTGGGGGTGGTTTTTAAACCCCTTGGGTATGTGGAAAACGTGGGAGGAAAATAGGATGCAACCTATCTAGGAATAAAATAAAATGCATGAAGAAATAGAGGAAGGAGGGAGGAAAGAAGAACGAGCCCCATATGGGGCGACTCCCTGGCGTGGATGACGTCCAAATGATCGTGCAAAAAGCTCCTGGATGAAGTGGGGTCACCCTCCTCACGCACCCGCTCCATGGATGATGAAATAGCAAGCTTTTGTGAGGTGGAATGTGAGGGAATGAGAGGAAATGGGAGGGTTGTGTGGCTAAGTCCAGATCAGTGGAGAATTCAGCAGCCCTTCGGGGTGAAAATCAGAGCTCCCCTCTGCATGAAGAGAGGCCTTGCTTTTATAAGCCATTGAGAGAGAATATCCCTTAAAATGATAATAATCCAAATGAGAGATAAATCCCATTAAAATTCGTATGAGAAAGTCCTATAGGCCTTCTAAAGAGTCCCCTAGCCCCAAACCTCGCCCAAGGGGTTTAGATATTGCTTGGAGATATAGATAAACCCATGGGAGGATAAATAGAAGGTGGTTGTGGAGGCCTGCATGCTGTCGCGGCGTATCGTAGGACCACGACCTGCTAACGCGACGGTGTGGGACGTCGCGACAGTATGCCCACGTGTATGGATATGCATGGGCTGTCGCGGCGGCCCGTAGCGTCGCGACACTGAGATGCGGCGCTACGATACGACGCGTCAAGAAAATCAAATAACTACGAATTATCAGCCAATCATGTGAATGGATAAGACTTATATATGTCCAAGGACTCTCTCAAAGTGATAATGGGCGGGATTTCAAGGTAATTTGAGTTGTTAATGGGCTCAAAACAAGGCTAATGATGGGCTCAAGGTGAGTGACCAACTAGGGGCTTACTAAGGTGAAAAGAAATATGGTTCAACCTATTAGCTGGAACCGGGTGTCTACAGATTGCCCCTCCTTGGCTTCCACTTTGCAAGGAAACGAAGCGGAAGTGGAGTGGAGGTGTCACGAAGTGACGACGGAGCGGAAATGATGCGGAGTGGACTGAAAAGTGGGAGCCAAGGTAAAGAGACACCCGTTCTAACTAACAAGCAATTGGAATTTTTGTGAAAGCCCTGAGTAGCTGCTCGGGCAGAATGCAAAGAAAAGCACAAGTCTGGACGAGAAAGAGAAAAGAAGAGGACGATCAACCCCTCGATTGAGAGGTACCCTAGCCGATTGGCCTGCAGGTTTCGTTTTAGAGGGACATGTGCGTGCCAGACAGGTAACTCATGACTCTGTCCTGGAGCGGTTCGCAACCAAAACGGATCAAAGGAAAAATGAAAATTGGATAGGTAATCCAGACAGGGAAATTCTTGTCAAACTGACGGGAACAACTCACTCGGAGGCAAACCTTCCGATTCGGAGTGGAATTGGGTTTCTTGTTTGGAATATGAAAGATGATTGGGCACTCAACAAGGGCTCATCAATAGTCAGGAATGAGTCGGGAAAGCTCAAAGTCCTACATGATGCATGCTGGGCTAAAATAAAGAAATCATCAAAACGAATGCAAAGAAAAGAAAATAGAAAATATATCAAGGATAATATTGTTAAGCCAAATAGGAACGGGTCAAGAGACTACCCACAACCGTAGTGCAGACCTGAATCTATCGTCCCCGAGCTTACCCAACTCAACGGCCTATCCAGCGATTAGCAATGTGCACCTAGATTATCACTGTTTTGTTAAAGGGGAACTCAAATCCCAGAGCACATTGGAACCAGCCGATCATTGAAATGGTATAATAGCTAGAATACCATATAGTAATGCAAGGGAGAAGGGATAGGGATACTTACATGAACTTACCTATGGAGCGCAAAACTCGCTATTTTTTGGGTTTTGCTTTTTTCTGATTTTTTTTTAATGAAGCAAATCACTAAACAAGCTAACAACAACAAGCATACACAACTCAGTCATCCATATGATTGAAACAAAGCACTGAAGTACAGTCAGGTTCACACATAGAGAGTCCTCTCATGGAGCCATTCAGATGAAGGAGAATATGTATGGACTTCGGAAGGACTTGGTGGGGTAATAAGCTTGAAATTTAAATCATGGATGGGACTGAGGAGGAGAGACAGATCGTAAAGATGATGTGAGCAAGACTCAGACAAAAGTATTGAAGAAATGTGGAGATTCGAGCGATCAATGCTTGAGAGCCAATGTACCTGCACACTTAGCATGTATGATTAGATCTGCTCATTTTTGTTATTTCTAATTTGAAAACATTTGATTTTTTTGGAGTTTTGAAATTATTTGATTTTTTTAGATTTTCGCAATATCTGATTTTTTTGGATTTTTGAAATATTTGATATATTTTTTAGATTTTTTGGTAATATTTGATTTGTGATTTTTTGGATTTTTTTGGCAATATTTGTTTTTTTTTTTGAGATTTTTGGTAATATTTGATTTTTTTAAAGATTTTTAACAATATTGATTTTTTGGGATTTTGACAAAATTTGATTTTTTTTATTTTTGATAACGCCTAAAGTCGACGTTAGCCCTTCCTAAAAAGACACATGATACGGAAGGTACTCACCCTGCTACTACAATACTAAAGTAAGATCAAACTACTGGCAAGGGGTCCCCATTCATTCCCCTTTCATTAAAGCACCAAAAGGTCGGATGTGCATTAAGATGGTGGCGTCCTGTAGATGGTTGCCCCTAGCTTGCGGTGCCACTACAAAGGCCATACCTAGAGACGACGTAGCCTTATAGAGAGAAGAGAAGAAAGTTTGGGGATAAGTCTAGTGCAAGCTTTAAGGACAAGTTAGGCTTAGCTTCCTTCCACGGCATACATCTTAGAGTTCAATCTGTTGAGGAGGGACTTTTGGTCACTTTATATGCCTGTTTCTTATTTGGGGCATGCGTACGACCGGGCTCAAGGGCGTCCCGCGGAGAACTGTACTGCCACTCTTGACATTCCCTATTCCTTGATTTTCTTTCATTTGTTCTTCTTCTCACTTTTATTTGGCTTTTCTTTTACAGGCCTGATTGACCGTCCCTATTTGAGATTTCATCTCATCAAGGTGTGTTTAGGTCGGTCGCCTCGCCTAAATTGTCTTTTTTTACCTTTACACTTGACCGAGTAAAGAAGAGAACAACTTTTACACCACCTTGGTATGGCCTAAATAGTAGCGATGTTTGCTAGAGGAGCCGACTAAGGTTGCTATGTGAGTGTGTGGTGATCCTTGCTTAAAGTGACTTTTAATGACAGGGAATGAACGTTGGTTCCCTAGCGCAGAGCAATCTCTAGTCTGAGTGCTGCAGAAGTAAAATAAACCTAAGACTGACTCGACCACTCTAGTTGTGAATTGATATAACTCTTTGATGTTCTTTGTGATGAAACAAATTTTACATGATTATTTGGTGAGCAACACGACCCCTTTATTGAAAGAGCGACCTGCATTAGTCTTTGAACTTTGATTTTGGTTTATTTTAATTAGCTCATTTGCAGGAAACGGTGAAAAGTAGGGGTCAGCAAGAATTGGAGCCAACTCAACACAAACAAGAGGGAGACAAGACTCTACATCAAAGTGGGGCTAAGAACCTCAAACAAGAAAGGATTTACAAGGAAGTGAAGAAAGTGCTAGTGAGGACTAAAACTCGGAAACAATGAGAGAAAGGGTTAGGACCCGAATAGGGAGTGAGGGAGGAATCGGGTCAGGCCCGTGATCAGGAGGGGTTGGAGGAAGGAACTGTAGAATGGAGGGTGGAGGATCTGGTGGATCAGAAGGTGAAGTGGAAGGAAGGGAATCAGGACCAAGATTGGATCCCTGAAGGATGTGGGCCCGACCTACAATCAGGAAGCTCGTGTGGAAGAGGAAGAGGGGAATCCTGAGCACTAGAAAGAAGGTCAGGGACCCAGTGGATACGGAAAGAAACCCTGAGAGCCCAGAGGATGATCGGGCGGCTCAGGAGGAGAGGATGAGAAGATACCCCGAGGACCGAAAGGATGATCGGGTGGCTCAAGTGGAGAAGGTGAAAAGAAACCCTGAGTACCCAGAGGGTGATCGGGCGGCTCAAGTGGAGAATGTGAAAGAAACCCTGAGTACCAGAGGGTGATCGGGCGGCTCAGGTGGAGAAGGTGAAAAGAAACCCTGAGTACCCAGAGGGTGATCGGGCGGCTCAAGTGGAGGAGATAGGTGAGGGTCCAAAGACTCGAGGGGAGTAGGAGGGGAAGAATGCGGCACTAGTCCAGGATTGAGAGATCGGGCACCTCCTCTGGGAACTAGATTGACCAGGATGAGTAGCATTGAAAGATCAAGGTCAGATGATGATAGGATAGGGAGATCGACATTTTTCTTGAAGAATTTCAATCTTGATCTCAGCCTCCTTTGCTTCTTGGTAGATTTCTTCTTGTGACGCCACAGCTTCTTCGCTCTCACAGACAGATACGATGGTTTCATCTTGACATATCTTCTTAAAAAGCGGGACCAGGCAGCAGATGGTCTCGCTCTTCTTGCAGCCACACGGCTCTCTCTCAATTGCCGTAGTGGTCATATGTGTACTTGCCCCTTGGCTATCATTGTATACCCAACTTTATAGACACCCATGGGGGAATGCCATAAATAGGCTCCTTTGCTGAGAGGGTTTCCCTTGACAAGTGGACAGTGTAGATCCATGGGAACTTGATGCGTGGTACCATAAGCTTGAGATTTGGCACTTGGCTTGACAGTCTGGCATGAAAACCAACTCCCTTGACAGTTGAAGAGGGGAGGCTTCTGGGAGCATGATGGGTGGCACCTGCACGGCCAACTGATTGATAGGCTGAGGCAAATTGCAAAGGATTCTTGGCAAAACCTTGAGTGTTCTTGGTGACACAGCAATGTGCCCCTGGTCGGGCTGAAACATGGCAAGGAGGGCTTTGGATGCTTCGGGCAGCGTGACTTCTTGCCCCTTGAGCGACAGCTGGTTCATGATGGTCTTAGCAGATGCTGGTGAGATAGCACGACATTTGTAGAGAACCCCTTCTCTTGACCAGACATATGCAAAATAACTGAGCGGAGTGATGATGGCATTAATGGTAGCATTTCTAATAAGCAACGTAATGGCTACCATCCCCGCTTTGGATCTGATTGGCACTAGGGCCTGGGAACTCTTTTTGACAGTGCTCTTCTGAGGAGATGAAAGCTCATTTTCCTGAACGTGCCCGAGATAAGGACATAGACTGGCATGCGACTGATGTAGTTGTAAGGGTCGAAACACATGACCGGAACTGAGCTACCTTTACTCGGTCCATCTTGCATAGGGGAAGTAATTTCAAGACATGCTGCTAGGGATGCACACCCGCTCCATTGGGATGTGATGATGGGATGTATGGTGGCTATTGTGGGTTTGTCGGATGCGGAGGGCTTGATGTGAGGTGACTGGGTGGTGGCAAGGATAGGGTGTGCGGAGAGATCTCTTGTTCCATTTCTGGGATGAATCAACCTTAGCTTAGGAGTAAGAAACTCTTGCCCTACCTCAGAAGCGAGTGGGGCTTGCTCGAGCCTTGGTGTGGTGGTAATGGCTTGCTCAGGTGCAAGAGGTAATGGGGTGGAGATGATGGGAGGGGCAAGGATGGAGGGTTCGTGGGAGGTAAGGGATCAAGGGCGATGCTTGGGGAGATGACCAACGACGCACCGACACAATATGTCGAGCCGATAGCTTGTCATCAGGGTGCGAGGCGGTGTTAAGGGTAGGTGTGGTGGTGCTAACCTGAGCAAAGGTTGGTGGAGGGGGTTGTTGAGGTTGTGACGAAGCGGGTGGTGCACTTGGAGGATAAGTAAAGAAGTGCCTCTGGCCTTGAGCTATTGGAGATGGCGACTGCCTCGATGCTTGTGCTGGATGTCTTGGTTGCGCTGCTGGCTACTCGGGCGGCTATCCTACTACTTACGATGGAGAGGGCAGCTGCCCCTAGCTTCGTTCTCTTCTCTTTTCTTGACCATGGAAGATGAGTCTGTGCATTTCAGACCAATTTATCTTGTGCTCTAGACTATAGATCACATCTCGGAATTCGCAGCAGTTTGCGACTGTATGCCTCGGATGGCGATGATACGGGCAATATTCTGATCGGTCCGCTGTCATGTCCCAGCTTGGCTCTTCCGGAGGGAGTTGCAATGCATTGATGGACATCAGGGCTGTGAAGACATCAGAGAGGGATTCCGGCAACTGATGATAATGGGTTCGCTTTGGGCCAAGTGAATGCTGTGATGGCTGGGTAGTGGATGGCAGGGTGCTACGGTATGGACGAGGTGGTTGTTCTTGTGGAAGCGGGGCGAGTTGGCTATATGAAGGTGGAGGTGTATGGTGGTTAGTGGAGTGGGTAGGTGTGGGGTGGTGGATGGTATCAACTTGGGCCTGGGTTTGGACTCCCTCATAAGTGGGCCCTTAAATGTGCAACTGGGTTGTTGGGCCTCGAACAAGGATGGCATGGAGGGTCAATGAGTTGGTTTTTAACAAAGCGACCCCGACTGTATAGTTGTTGCATGGATGTGATATTGTTCATTGCCAGGATGTGGCGGTACATAGGTGTTGCAATGGCAATAAGGAGCTTGATCTTCTCCTCTTCTGGGATGTGCATTTGGGCATGTGTGGTCATTTGACGCCACCGGTCAGCATAAGTTGCAAATTCTTCATCAGGCTTCATCTGCTCAGCCACTAGATTGGCCATTGAATACTTGGGCCCAGCCCGGTCTTGATATTGTTGTATGAATCTAGCCTTGACGACTTCAAAATTCTCAACTTCATCGGGAGGCAAGGAATAAAACCACTCTAGAGCGGGCCCATCCAACAACCGCCTAATTAAGAGGTAAGCCAATAAGCGACGATTATGTTGGTAGGACACCGAGTCATAGAGGAACTCCTTCAGATGGATGTAAGGTCTCCAGCTCCATTATATTTGCGATAAACGGGGAGCTGAGAGAGAGGAGGGATCTGGAGACCATGGAAATCGGGGAGTGTATCATTGAAGGGGGTTTGGGCTTAATTGCCTCTGTAAGTCACTGAGCTCTCGCTTCATGGACTCGAACTCGGATGGAAGTCCTGAGCCGAAGTGGATTGTGGATAGCGAGGGCCAGCTTGGAATGAGAACGGAGTCGAGAATCAAGGCCGGGCCAGATTGAGCATAATGGGCGGTTGCAATGATGTGGGCTAAACAGAAGGATGGCCTGATCCAAGAGTGACAACGTGAGGGGATCTAGAATGAGCAGGATAATGTGGCCTGTTGGGCCCATCCTGGAAGAAGACTGTAGAGCAAAGGTGGACAACAATTCGCGGCCTGGTCAGGGCCCATTTCAAGCAGGAGGCTCTCCAATTCAGCGCCTCATCGGAGGAGGGTGACGGAAAGATTGAGGGCGAGCACTCTCACGGCCCAATGGGCTCTGGACTGGACCGAATTTGGAATAGACTCATGAGACATGGGGTCTGCATGAGGAGGAGAGGTTGGAGGATAGGTGAAGTGGAAAGGAGCCATGAGAGGATGAGAAATGGGGAATTAAAAGGATACACTAAAATACAAATAAGGGGTACAACACAGGTACAAACACACAAGAAGGGGATGAGAGAAAGAGTTCTCAAGCAAACACCCAAGTTAACATGATAAGGTAGGATTTCAGGGTTATCACTTAGCCTTTTAATGGATTGATTAATTGAATTGCACTTGGCCAAAGGGGACCATAATGGGTATGAACTCAAGTCCTAGTGTAGATAAGAGGTGGGGACACTCACACGCAAGGGGTGGTTTGGAGCTAATGGCGCAACGGGTACAACCGGCCCGGTGAACCGCAACGTGCGTACGGTCACGAGGACTTACAGAGGTCCTTGGAAGGTGGGCCGAGTCAGCCTACGAGTGCTCGTAGGAGAGAGGGCCCACTCAACCAAGGGGGAACCTGAACAAATGGGACGAGTAGTGTATGTAAGGGCCTGAGTGACCAAAATGTGTGCAACAAGTGACAAGTAAAAACAGAACAGGGTGAACAAATAGTTCTCGGGCAGAGTCGCAGCGGCCGTGTACACCACAACCCTATTGCGACAGGTCGTCCTGTTGCGATAATGAAAGAGCCCCGAGAACAAAGAAAGTCACCAAACCAGACTCAACAGACTATCTTAACAGATAATAAGGCACAAAAAAAAATGCTGAAAACAATACAACATGGATCAGGAACATTCAGAAACCGATTCATGAAGCAAAATATTAACATACAAAGCGTACCTGTTGAAGCGACGGTCACCCTCGACGCGACCTCGTCGCGTCCTACCTCTCGACCGCGACAGGTCACCGAAAACATACAAATGAAAATAAAAGGAAAACTCGAACCCTAACAAGATTCTAACATTCAAAAACACGAAAATATATGATACAGAGACAAGGAACAGGGCTGCATGATCTCACAGAAGCAGGAAAATGTAGATACAAGAAGAAGAACACTGACCTGCTATCGCGTCGTTTCCGCGGGCCGCGACCTTATCGCGTCTCCGCGATACCCGCGACACGAACCAAGGGACAAAAGAAGCAGAAACAAAGAACAAACAGACTAACAAGGCACTAAAATGACGAAAAAGGAAGGAACATGGCAAGCATACAAACTAAATCCACGAGGGTAGCACTGAAGGTCCCACCGTGATCGCCAAAAGATGTAATCACGGGGATTGTGCCCCCCTCAACACGCAACACGTATTAAATTAATAGCATGGAAAATAGGGTGTGATCGCCACCTAGATAGTTGCCAAATGAATAGAAAATATGAGGGGGCTAACTATTCTAGGAAAAGGAGAGAGAAAGGAGGCGGACCTGGTATCGCGGTCGTCATACCTGCCGTGACGATGCTGCTAACGCGTCACTAGATCTGACGCGTCTATTGTCACGTCGCCTACGCCGTCGCGTTCTCTGTGTGCGGGAGATGTTGGATATGGAATTCTTCCCACCCTCCAGCCGGCCGGAGGAAGAGAGCTCCTCATGGAAACAGGTTTGGATGCTGCCAAAACAAAAGAGACAAGAAAACGCCATATTAGAATAAATAAGCATAGTATCTATTCAACAATGAAAAGAAAAGAGGGAGCATGGTGGGAACGAACTGGGGGTGGTTTTTAAACCCCTTGGGTATGTGGAAAATGGGGGAGGAAAATAGGATGCAACCTATCTAGGATAAAATAAATGCATGAAGAAATAGAGGAAGGAGGGAGGAAAGAAGAACGAGCCCCATATGGGGCGACTCCCTGGCGTGGATGACGTCCAATGATCGTGCAAAAAGCTCCTGGATGAAGTGGGGTCACCCTCCTCACGCACCACGCTCCATGGATGATGAAATAGCAAGCTTTTGTGAGGTGGAATGTGAGGGAATGAGAGGAAATGGGAGGGTTGTGTGGCTAAGTCCAGATCAGTGGAGAATTCAGCAGCCCTTCGGGGTGAAAATCAGAGCTCCTCTGCATGAAGAGAGGGCCTTGCTTATAAGAAATTGAGAGAGAATATCCCTGAAAATGATTAATAATCCAAATGAGAGATAAATCCCATTAAAATTCGTGTGTGAGAGAGTTCTATAGGCCTTCTAAAGAGTCCCCTAGCCCCAAACCTCGCCAAGGGGTTCAGATATTGCTTGGAGATAGAGATAACCCATGAGAGGATAAATAAGAGGTGGTTGCGGAGGCCTGCATGCGCAGCTGCTGTCGCGGCATATCGTAGGACCGCGACTTGCTAACGCGACGGTGCGGGACGTCGCGACAGTATGCCCCAGTGTATGGATATCATGGGCTATCGCGGCGGCCCGTAGCGTCGCGACACTGAGACGGTGCTACGATATGACGCGTCAAGAAAATCAAATAACTACGCTTATCAGTCAATCATGTGAATGGATAAGACTATATATGTCAAAGGACACTCTCAAAGTGATAATGGGCGGGATTTCAAGGTAATTTGAGTTGTTAATGGGTCAAAAACAAGGCTAATGATGGGCTCAAGGTGAGTGACCAACTAGGGGCTTACTAAGGTGACAAGAAATATGGTTCAACCTATTAGGTGGAACCGGGTGTCTACATCGTCCTCCTCCTCCTTCTTCTCCGCCTCCTCCTCCTCCTTCTTCTTCTTCTCCGCCTCCCTTCTTCTTCTTCTTCCTCTTCGCGTCTCTCCTCCTCCTCCTATTCTTCTCGCCTCCTCCTCCTCCTTCTTCTTCTTCTCCGCCTCCTCCTTTCCTTCTTCTCTCTTCGCGTCCTCCTCCTCCTCCTCTTCCTCTCCGCCTCCTCCTCCTCCTTCTTCTTCCTCTTCGCTTCTCCTCCTCCTCTCCTTCTTCTTCCTCTCCGCCTCCTCCTCCTCCTCCTTCCTCTTCCTCTGCTCTTATCCACCTTCCTCTTCTTCGCCTCCCTTTTTTATTCTTCTCGTCCCCCTCCTCCTTTCGCCCCCTCTTTTCCCCTTCCTTCAACTCTGGGATGTGCCACTTAGAAAATGACCGCCGCGACCTTGTGTGGACGGTTCTCCTTGCTGTAACTGAGAATATGAAAAGTCTGTAAATGTCTATGAAAGACTGCTGTAAAGAGAAACAATTCTGTAACTTCGTATATGAAAGACTGT